>CM043120.1:17374026-17567122 GCA_023701765.1 Hylyphantes graminicola | reverse complement strand
TAAGAGATACACACACTGAAAATTTACACTTCTATAATAATAAAAGAAAGAGTCTGTCTGTCTATCTGTCTGTCTGTGTGTGTGTATGTCTGTGATGGATCGCAAAAGACTTACTTAGACTGCTCTAAAAAATTCGAAATTTTTAATATAGATTCCTTTTAATACCTACGTGTGCACCTGAGGCTTAGTTTTTTCATATTTGATTGTGATTTTTAATTAATATAATTAGTTTAAAAAAAAACGTCATCCACGTGGGATTGCGGCGCCATAACAGGGCTTGAAAATACATGGACCGGGCCGAAACGGGGCTTGACGCCATCCTCTATTAGTTTGATTGATTGAGTTTGGTTAAGAACTGCGCTCGCCCTAAGGCTGCTTCATCCTCTATTAGTGTTTGCTTTTTTAAACGCATATGCGCCAACACGCATTTAATTTTGTTTTTATTTTAAGTGTATTTTCACAAGTAAGCCTCTAAAAGGAAGCAATTAGAAGTTAACGGGTTTCCAGTAAGGCGGGACCATACTGCTAGTTAGGACATAAATTCTAGTATATTACAACGTAACATTCTGTGATTGCTTCCACAAACAATCGTTAGGCTGTAGTTCAGCTGTGAAGTGTCGTGCAAGGAAAATTGTCTCAGTTTCCCTAAAAGATACACATACCGAAATTATACTGTTTAGACAGAAAAACTAATCATTAATTAATGATCTTTTTGAAACAAAAAATCAACAAAAAGATATCCTTCCCCAGGTGAGGATCGAACTCACAACCTCGGCATTACTCGCAGGCACTGCTGTATAAGTACCGCGCGCTAACCAGTTGCGCCACTGGGGACACACCGACAAGACATACATTCTAGAATATTACAGTAAAATATTCTGTGATATCTTCCACAAGCAATCGTTATGCTACAGTACAGCTGCGAAGTGTCGTGCAAGGAAAGTGGTTCAGTTTTCCTAAGAGATACACACACTGAAAATTTACACTTTAGGACATAAATTCTAGTATATTACAAGGTAACATTCTATGATTGCTTCCTCAAACAATCGTTAGGCAGTAGTTCAGCTGTGAAGTGTTGTGCAAGGAAAATTGGCTCAGTTTCCCTAAAAGATACACATACCGAAATTATACACTTTAGACAGAATAACTAAACATTAATTAATGATCTTTTTGAAACAAAAAATCAACAAAAAGATATCCTTCCCCAGGTGAGGATCGAACTCACAACCTCGGCATTACTCGCAGGCACTGCTGTATTCATGGTTTGCACTGAGAGTTGTTGGTGAGAGGGCGCTACGGTTTGCGTTTTACCGGAAGCAGTCCACTCTACTTCCGGTCTGCTATATTTGTTTACATTTCTAGCGCCCATGTGTGATTTCATTTTCTTTAAAACACATAATGAACAGAGTTAAGAATAAAAGTAGAACAGGCACTTGTTGCTCTGTTCCTCAATGCTCAATGAGAGTAGGAACCAATATCCTTTTATTAATTAAAGTGTATAAATTCCCCAAAGCTTTAGAGCGACGTGGATATTCAAACGATTCGCCGTTACCAACTTTAAGTAATGTGATTTGTTCCAAACACTTCATTGAAGTTTAAATATATTTTATTTATACAATATTGTAAAAAAATAAATAATCCATTTTCGATTTCCTAGTGAATCATTATTTAAAACTAATTTTTGACTGTAAAACAAGGAAGCCACATTTTGATCTGTGTGCCTAAATACTCACAGAAGTTGACAGTGTGACACATCAAAAGATTCGTCTGTGCCTAGAGAACATTAATACCACAACAGTTTGGGCAAAATATGTCCCCAGTGAGGTTTGGGTACCCTTGTGAGATTTAACACAGGCCATGAATAAAAACCAAAATTTCAGCTGGATGCTTAAATACTAACTCAAATTGATTGTGTTTGGTATCAAAAGAAAGGTTTTAATGTCTAGAAATAGAAAACGTCAAAAGGTTTGGCGCCACATGTCCCCAGAATGTTTTGGGAGCAAATGTGTCATTTTACATGGCCTCGTCAAAGGACCGGTTTTTTCGCATGGAAACTGGCTTGGGTTTTAAAATAGGCATGTACATCTGCCAAATCGTGTATTAAAAGTTAGCTCTTGTCTGGGTGGTGGTGTACAGCTCAAAAAACCTGACTTTGAAACAACAAATAGGGTCTCAGGGATGGAGTGTGGTTTTTTCATGGAACGAGGCCTTGTCGAGCACCGAAAGCCACATTTTGATCTGTGTGCCTAAATAATCACAGAAGTTGACAGTGTGACACATCAAAAGATTCGTCTGTGCCTAGGGAACATTAATACCACAACAGTTTGGGGCAAAATATGTCCCCAGTGAGGTTTGGGTCCCCTTGGGAGATTTAACACAGGCCTTTAAGAAAAACCAAAATTTCAGCTGGAAGCTTGAATACTAACTCAAATTGATTGTGTTTGGTATCAAAAGAAAGGTTTTAATGTCTAGAAATAGAAAACGTCAAAAGGTTTGGCGCCACATGTCCCCAGAATGTTTTGGGAGCAAATGTGTCATTTTACATGGCCTCGTCGAAGGACCGGTTTTTTCGCATGGAAACTGGCTTGGGTTTTAAAATAGGCATGTACATCTGCCAAATCTTGTATTAAAAGTTAGCTCTTGTCTGGGTGGTGGTGTACAGCTTAAAAAACAAGACTTTGAAACAACAAATAGGGTCTCAGGGTTGGAGTGTGGTTTTTACATGGAACGAGGCCTTGTCGAGCACCGAAAGCCACATTTTGATCTGTGTGCCTAAATACTCACAGAAGTTGACAGTGTGACACATCAAAAGATTCGTCTGTGCCTAGAGAACATTAATACCACAACAGTTTGGGCAAAATATGTCCCCAGTGAGGTTTGGGTACCCTTGTGAGATTTAACACAGGCCATGAATAAAAACCAAAATTTCAGCTGGATGCTTAAATACTAACTCAAATTGATTGTGTTTGGTATCAAAAGAAAGGTTTCAGGCTCTAGAAATAGAAAAACATCCAAAGTTTTAGCGCCACATGTCCCCAGAATGTGTCATTTGATCCGGCCTCGTCAAAGATCAGCTTTTTGCAGGGAAACAGGCTTGGGTTTTAAAATAGGCATGTACATGTGCCACATCTTGTAATAAAAGTTAGCTCTTGTCTAGGTGGTGGTGTACAGCTTAAAAAACATGACTTTGAAACACAAATAGGGTCTCAGGGGTTGGATTGTGGTTTTTTCATGGACCGTCTGCCACCTTCGAAAAGATTTTGTGTATTTCTTGTAGTCGACAACAAAGTTTGCAACCACTATAAGCTTTTAAAAGTGAGCAATGCTTTGTCATAAATGGTATTAAATCAAAGCTAGTTTTGTAATATGTTAAGATCGTACTGTTTATCTGAAATTGATATTTTTATTATTACCTATACCTTTTTCACTGGTGATTCCAAATGAAATCATTGGGAATAACAAGGTTAATAGATTGAATATTACTTGTCACTTGTTTAATAAACAAAAAGGAGTGGCAAGTGGTTTCTACAAGGTACAAATATATGTCTCCAAAAGTTAAATCGGGCCTCTCGTATCATCCGAAAAAACACTGTCCCTCACACCAATTTCTAAAGGATCAGGTAGATCAATGGATCCGATTTTTAGCTTTTCGGTATACCTTATCGATGTCAAAAAGTCCAACTTTTTAAAATAGTCGCTAGACATTTTCGAAAAATGAATACAAAAACTGAAAAAGACCGAAAGAAAAGTATGTAAATAAACAAACTCCTCTCGTGCATTCGCTACAGCAGAAACGGAAGTATGAAACCGGAAGTGACTGGGACCGCGAATTTTCGGGCCAATCATAAACGGGCAGGTTTGTTTCCAAACATCAAACCATGAATAAGTACCGCGCGCTAACCAGTTGTGCCACTGGGGACACACCGACAGGACATACATTCTAGAATATTACAGTAAAATATTCTGTGATATCTTCCACAAGCAATCGCATTACTCGCAGGCACTACCGTATAAGTACCGCGCGCTAACCAGTTGCGCCACTGGGGACACACAGACAGGACATACTTCTAGAATATTACAGTAAATTATTCTGTGATATCTTCCACAATCAATCGTTATGCTATAGTACAGCTGCGAAGTGTCGTGCAAGGAAAGTGGTTCAGTTTTCCTAAGAGATACACACACTGAAAATTTACACTTTAGGACATAAATTCTAGTATATTACAAGGTAACATTCTGTGATTGCTTCCTCAAACAATCGTTAGGCAGTAGTTCAGCTGTGAAGTGTTGTGCAAGGAAAATTGACTCAGTTTCCCTAAAAGATACACATACCGAAATTATACACTTTAGGCAGAATAACTAATCATTAATTAATGATCTTTTTGAAACATTTTTTAAAACAAAAAGATATCCTTCCCCAGGTGAGGATCGAACTCACAACCTCGGCATTACTCGCAGGCACTGCTATATAAGTACCGCGCGCTAACCAGTTGCGCCACTGGGGACACATAGACAGGACATACTTCTAGAATATTACAGTAAATTATTCTGTGATATCTTCCACAATCAATCGTTATGCTATAGTACAGCTGCGAAGTGTCGTGCAAGGAAAGTGGTTCAGTTTTCCTAAGAGATACACACACTGAAAATTTACACTTTAGGACATAAATTCTAGTATATTACAAGGTAACATTCTGTGATTGCTTCCTCAAACAATCGTTAGGCAGTAGTTCAGCTGTGAAGTGTTGTGCAAGGAAAATTGGCTCAGTTTCCCTAAAAGATACACATACCGAAATTATACACTTTAGGCAGAATAACTAATCATTAATTAATGATCTTTTTGAAACATTTTTGATACAAAAAATCAACAAAAAGATATCCTTCCCCAGGTGAGGATCGAACTCACAACCTCGGCATTACTCGCAGGCACTGCTGTATAAGTACCGCGTGATAACCAGTTGCGCCACTGGGGACACACAGACAGGACATACTTCTAGAATATTACAGTAAAATATTCTGTGATATCTTCCACAAGCAATCGTTATGCTATAGTACAGCTGCGAAGTGTCGTGCAAGGAAAGTGGCTCAGTTTTCTTAAGAGATACACACACTGAAAATTTACACTTCTATAATAATAAAAGAAAGAGTCTGTCTGTCTGTCTATCTGTCTGTCTGTGTGTGTGTATGTCTGTGTATCGCCAAAGACTTACTTAGACTGCTCCAAAAAAATTTTATATTTTTAATATAGATTCCTTTTAATACCTACGTGTGCACCTGAGGCTTAGTTTTTTCATATTTGATTGTGATTTTTAATTAATATAATTAGTTTTTAAAAAAAACGTCATCCACGTGGGATTGCGGGGCCATAACAGGGCTTGAAAATACCAGAGACATAACATAGAGTGGACTGCGCATTCATAGTAAAGCAGCTTAGGGATGGAAAACCAAAACCGGTTTTCAAAAAACCGGTGGTCCCGGTTTTGACTGAAAACCGGTTTTTTTGTATGAGGCCCTTCGGAACCGAAAACCGGTTTTTTAGGGAAAAACCGATGGAAAATGGAAAACCGGTTTTTTTTAAAAAACCGCCATCCCTTGCAGATTAGCATTATGTCCTAAACATCATAAATCGCCAAGAGGGGAAAGGTTGCTACATATGGCAACTAAACGCTACTGTTTCGTTACGAACGATTCCAAATTGTCGCAAGACCTGAATATCAGCTAGCAAACCGAAGTGGAGACTACCATCAATGTCCAAGTCACGTGGGTTTCTACCAATCACCGGCAGCTTGAATTTTTTTTAATGTTTTTGCAGACGATTTTTTGAGCATTGTTGGTATTTTTCTCTTTTGGCTTTTATAATAAATATTTAATTACATTCTTTTAATCTCTGAGCATGTTAACAATCCTGAATGTTGCACTCTTAATTCAGTAACGTTTTGTGCAAGATGCCAAATGCTTGTGAATTCCTAATTGTAAAGAGGGGTATAAAAAAGGATTATTAGTCACACTTTCACGGGTAAAATTTATTTAGTTCTGCATACTTTTAGTAATTGTGTGTTCTTCTTAAACTATATTTTCTATCGAGGGAATTTATTCTAAATATCTTTCTTTTATACTGAAGAATCATATTCATGATTAAATCAACGTTGTTAGAAATCTAATTATAAAAAATACTTTGGGCCAATTAAATTAATGGTCTGAACATTGACAGCTTAGAAGTAGAATAATTTTTTTACAATTTGGTGAAAACGAAACCTGTTTTTGCAATCGTAGTTTTTGAGTTATTTATATAAAAAGTAGAGCATATGTTGAATTTGGAATATATTGATGTGTTTTAGAAAGTTGATTTATTATTCCAGGTGAAATAAAGGAAGAAGCAATATTTCAAAAAAATATATATATATTTGATTTTTTTTTTAAATCGGACCGTTAGAACGAAAGTTATAGAGACGGCAGAAAATATTCACCATGTCAATAACCAACTTATATTACAGCAACACTCTACATAAACCTACTAATGTTCTTTTAAATTAATTTTTAATAAAGAGTCCACATTCAATTGTTCAAGTAATCTTAAATAGACGCACAAAATCAAAGAAATAATCTGATATCTATTAAGAGGATCTTAAAATACTAGCGATTCATCCTTGCTCCCTTCCAAGCTTCTTTATTATAGCATTAGATTGTCGGCCTCTGTGTTCAGGTCGTTGTGGAAAAACTCGCCTAATGGTAAACTCGCCATAGATGCGAGCCAAACGCGACACAGTCATGTGACTGTGTAAGTTAGATGTTTAGGACACTTTAGGTTTGCCAATGCGCAGTCCACTCTATGTTATGTCTCTGGAAAATACATGGACCGGGCCGAAACGGGGCTTGACGCCATCCTCTATTAGTTTGATTGATTGAGTTTGGTTAAGAACTGCGCTCGCCCTAAGGCTGCTTCATCCTCTGTTAGTGTTTGCTTTTTTAAATGCGTATGCGCCAACACGCATTTAATTTTGTTTTTATTTTAAGTGTATTTTCACAAGTAAGCCTCTAAAAGGAAGCAATTAGAAGTTAACGGGTTTCCAGTAAGGCGGGACCATACTGCTAGTTAGGACATAAATTCTAGTATATTACAACGTAACATTCTGTGATTGCTTCCACAAACAATCGTTAGGCTGTAGTTCAGGTGTGAAGCGTCGTGCAAAGAAAATTGGCTCAGTTTCCCTAAAAGATACACATACCGAAATTATACACTTTAGACAGAATATCTAATCATTAATTAATGATCTTTTTGAAACATTTTTGATACAAAAAATCAACAAAAAGATATCCTTCCCCAGGTGAGGATCGAACTCACAACCTCGGCATTACTCGCAGGCACTGCTGTATAAGTACCGCGCGCTAACCAGTTGCGCCACTGGGGACACACAGCCAGGACATACTTCTAGAATATTACAGTAAAATATTCTGTGATATCTTCCACAAGCAATCGTTATGCTATAGTACAGCTGCGAAATGTCGTGCAAGGAAAGTGACTCAGTTTTCCAATAAGATACACATACTAAAAATTTACACTTTAGGACATAAATTCTAGTATATTACAAGGTATCATTCTGTGATTGCTTCCACAAACAATCGTTAGGCAGTAGTTCAGCTGTGAAGTGTCGTGCAAGGAAAATTGGCTCAGTTTCCCTAAAAGATACACTTACCGAAATTATACACTTTAGACAGAATAACTAATCATTAATTAATGATCTTTTTGAAACAAAAAATCAACAAAAAGAATATCCTTCCCCAGGTGAGGATCGAACTCACAACCTCGGCATTACTCGCAGGCACTGCTGTATAAGTAACGCGCGCTAACCAGTTGCGCCACTGGGACACACAGACAGGACATACTTCTAGAATATTACAGTAAAATATTCTGTGATATCTTCCACAAGCAATCGTTATGCTATAGTACAGCTGCGAAGTGTCGTGCAAGGAAAATTGTCTCAGTTTCCCTAAAAGATACACATACCGAAACTATACTCTTTAGACAGAATAACTAATCATTAATTAATGATCGTTTTGAAACAAAAAATCAACAAAAAGATATCCTTCCCCAGGTGAGGATCGAACTCACAACCTCGGCATTACTCGCAGGCACTGCTGTATAAGTACCGCGCGCTAACCAGTTGCGCCACTGGGGACACACCGACAGGACATACATTCTAGAATATTACAGTAAAATATTCTGTGATATCTTCCACAAGCAATCGTTATGCTACAGTACAGCTGCGAAGTGTCGTGCAAGGAAAGTGGTTCAGTTTTCCTAAGAGATACACACACTGAAAATTTACACTTTAGGACATAAATTCTAGTATATTACAAGGTAACATTCTATGATTGCTTCCTCAAACAATCGTTAGGCAGTAGTTCAGCTGTGAAGTGTTGTGCAAGGAAAATTGGCTCAGTTTCCCTAAAAGATACACATACCGAAATTATACACTTTAGACAGAATAAATAATCATTATTTAATGTTCTTTTTGAAACAAAAAATCAAGAAAAAGATATCCTTCCCCAGGTGAGGATCGAACTCACAACCTCGGCATTACTCGCAGGCACTGCTGTATAAGTACCGCGCGCTAACCAGTTGCGCCACTGGGGACACACCGATAGGACATACATTCTAGAATATTACCGTAAAATATTCTGTGATTTCTTCCACAAGCAATCGCATTACTCGCAGGCACTAATGTATAAGTACCGCGCGCTAACCAGTTGCGCCACTGGGGACACACAGACAGGACATACTTCTAGAATATTACAGTAAATTATTCTGTGATATCTTCCACAATCAATCGTTATGCTATAGTACAGCTGCGAAGTGTCGTGCAAGGAAAGTGGTTCAGTTTTCCTAAGAGATACACACACTGAAAATTTACACTTTAGGACATAAATTCTAGTATATTACAAGGTAACATTCTGTGATTGCTTCCTCAAACAATCGTTAGGCAGTACTTCAGCTGTGAAGTGTTGTGCAAGGAAAATTGGCTCAGTTTCCCTAAAAGATACACATACCGAAATTATACACTTTAGGCAGAATAACTAATCATTAATTAATGATCTTTTTGAAACATTTTTGATACAAAAAATCAACAAAAAGATATCCTTCCCCAGGTGAGGATCGAACTCACAACCTCGGCATTACTCGCAGGCACTGCTGTATAAGTACCGCGCGCTAACCAGTTGCGCCACTGGGGACACACCGACAGGTCATACATTCTAGAATATTACAGTAAATTATTCTGTGATATCTTCCACAATCAATCGTTATGCTATAGTACAGCTGCGAAGTGTCGTGCAAGGAAAGTGACTCAGTTTTCCAATAAGATACACATACTAAAAATTTACACTTTAGGACATTAATTCTAGTATTTTACAACGTAACATTCTGTAATTGCTTCCACAAACAATCGTTAGGCTGTAGTTCAGCTGTGAAGTGTCGTGCAAGAAAAATTGGCTCAGTTTCCCTAAAAGATACACATACCGAAATTATACACTTTAGGCAGAATAACTAATCATTAATTAATGGTCTTTTTGAAACATTTTTTAAAACAAAAAGATATCCTTCCCCAGGTGAGGATCGAACTCACAACATCGGCATTACTCGCAGGCACTACTGTATAAGTACCGCGCGCTAACCAGTTGCGCCACTGGGGACACACAGACAGGACATACTTCTAGAATATTACAGTAAAATATTCTCTGATATCTTCCACAAGCAATCGTTATGCTATAGTACAGCTGCGAAATGTCGTGTAAGGAAAGTGGCTCAGTTTTCTTAAGAGATACACACACTGAAAATTTACACTTCTAAAATAATAAAAGAAAGAGTCTGTCTGTCTGTCTATCTCTCTGTCTGTGTGTGTATGTCTGTGTATCGCAAAAGACTTACTTAGACTGCTCTAAAAATTTTTATATTTTTAATATAGATTCCTTTTAATACCTACGTGTGCACCTGAGGCTTAGTTTTTTCATATTTGATTGTGATTTTTAATTATTATAATTAGTTTTTAAAAAAACGTCATCCACGTGGGATTGCGGGGCCATAACAGGGCTTGAAAATACATGGACCGGGCCGAAACGGGGCTTGACGCCATCCTCTATTAGTTTGATTGATTGAGTTTGGTTAAGAACTGCGCTCGCCCTAAGGCTGCTTCATCCTCTCTTAGTGTTTGCTTTTTTAAATGCGTATGCGCCAACACGCATTTAATTTTGTTTTTATTTTAAGTGTATTTTCACAAGTAAGCCTCTAAAAGGAAGCAATTAGAAGTTAACGGGTTTCCAGTAAGGCGGGACCATACTGCTAGTTAGGACATAAATTCTAGTATATTACAACGTAACATTCTGTGATTGCTTCCACAAACAATCGTTGGGCTGTAGTTCAGCTGTGAAGTGTCGTGCAAAGAAAATTGGCTCAGTTTCCCTAAAAGATACACATACCGAAATTATACACTTTAGACAGAATAACTAATCATTAATTAATGATCTTTTTGAAACATTTTTGATACAAAAAATCAACAAAAAGATATCCTTCCCCAGGTGAGGATCGAACTCACAACCTCGGCATTACTCGCAGGCACTGCTGTATAAGTACCAAGCGCGCTAACCAGTTGCGCCACTGGGGACACACAGACAGGACATACTTCTAGAATATTACAGTAAAATATTCTGTGATATCTTCCACAAGCAATCGTTATGCTATAGTACAGCTGCGAAATGTCGTGCAAGGAAAGTGACTCAGTTTTCCAATAAGATACACATACTAAAAATTTACACTTTAGGACATAAATTCTAGTATATTACAAGGTATCATTCTGTGATTGCTTCCACAAACAATCGTTAGGCAGTAGTTCAGCTGTGAAGTGTCGTGCAAGGAAAATTGGCTCAGTTTCCCTAAAAGATACACATACCGAAATTATACACTTTAGACAGAATAACTAATCATTAATTAATGATCTTTTTGAAACAAAAAATCAACAAAAAGATATCCTTCCCCAGGTGAGGATCGAACTCACAACCTCGGCATTACTCGCAGGCACTGCTGTATAAGTAACGCGCGCTAACCAGTTGCGCCACTGGGGACACACAGACAGGACATACTTCTAGAATATTACAGTAAAATATTCTGTGATATCTTCCACAAGCAATCGTTATGCTATAGTACAGCTGCGAAGTGTCGTGCAAGGAAAATTGTCTCAGTTTCCCTAAAAGATACACATACCGAAACTATACTCTTTAGACAGAATAACTAATCATTAATTAATGATCGTTTTGAAACAAAAAATCAACAAAAAGATATCCTTCCCAGGTGAGGATCGAACTCACAACCTCGGCATTACTCGCAGGCACTGCTGTATAAGTACCGCGCGCTAACCAGTTGCGCCACTGGGGACACACCGACAGGACATACATTCTAGAATATTACAGTAAAATATTCTGTGATATCTTCCACAAGCAATCGTTATGCTACAGTACAGCTGCGAAGTGTCGTGCAAGGAAAGTGGTTCAGTTTTCCTAAGAGATACACACACTGAAAATTTACACTTTAGGACATAAATTCTAGTATATTACAAGGTAACATTCTATGATTGCTTCCTCAAACAATCGTTAGGCAGTAGTTCAGCTGTGAAGTGTTGTGCAAGGAAAATTGGCTCAGTTTCCCTAAAAGATACACATACCGAAATTATACACTTTAGACAGAATAACTAATCATTATTTAATGTTCTTTTTGAAACCAAAAATCAAGAAAAAGATATCCTTCACCAGGTGAGGATCGAACTCACAACCTCGGCATTACTCGCAGGCACTGCTGTAGAAGTACCGCGCGCTAACCAGTTGCGCCACTGGGGACACACCGACAGGACATACATTCTAGAATATTACAGTAAAATATTCTGTGATATCTTCCACAAGCAATCGTTATGCTATAGTACAGCTGCGAAATGTCGTGCAAGGAAAGTGACTCAGTTTTCCAATAAGATACACATACTAAAAATTTACACTTTAGGACATAAATTCTAGTATATTACAAGGTATCATTCTGTGATTGCTTCCACAAACAATCGTTAGGCAGTAGTTCAGCTGTGAAGTGTCGTGCAAGGAAAATTGGCTCAGTTTCCCTAAAAGATACACATACCGAAATTATACACTTTAGACAGAATAACTAATCATTAATTAATGATCTTTTTGAAACAAAAAATCAACAAAAAGATATCCTTCCCCAGGTGAGGATCGAACTCACAACCTCGGCATTACTCGCAGGCACTGCTGTATAAGTAACGCGCGCTAACCAGTTGCGCCACTGGGACACACAGACAGGACATACTTCTAGAATATTACAGTAAAATATTCTGTGATATCTTCCACAAGCAATCGTTATGCTATAGTACAGCTGCGAAGTGTCGTGCAAGGAAAAATTGTCTCAGTTTCCCTAAAAGATACACATACCGAAACTATACTCTTTAGACAGAATAACTAATCATTAATTAATGATCGTTTTGAAACAAAAAATCAACAAAAAGATATCCTTCCCCAGGTGAGGATCGAACTCACAACCTCGGCATTACTCGCAGGCACTGCTGTATAAGTACCATAAAGCGCGCTAACCAGTTGCGCCACTGGGGACACACCGACAGGACATGCATTCTAGAATATTACAGTAAAATATTCTGTGATATCTTCCACAAGCAATCGCATTACTCGCAGGCACTACTGTATAAGTACCGCGCGCTAACCAGTTGCGCCACTGGGGACACACAGACAGGACATACATTCTAGAATATTACAGTAAAATATTCTGTGATATCTTCCACAAGCAATCGTTATGCTACAGTACAGCTGCGAAGTGTCGTGCAAGGAAAGTGGTTCAGTTTTCCTAAGAGATACACACACTGAAAATTTACACTTTAGGACATAAATTCTAGTATATTACAAGGTAACATTCTATGATTGCTTCCTCAAACAATCGTTAGGCAGTAATTCAGCTGTGAAGTGTTGTGCAAGGAAAATTGGCTCAGTTTCCCTAAAAGATACACATACCGAAATTATACACTTTAGACAGAATAACTAATCATTATTTAATGTTCTTTTTGAAACAAAAAATCAAGAAAAAGATATCCTTCCCCAGGTGAGGATCGAACTCACAACCTCGGCATTACTCGCAGGCACTGCTATATAAGTACCGCGCGCTAACCAGTTGCGCCACTGGGGACACACAGACAGGACATACTTCTAGAATATTACAGTAAATTATTCTGTGATATCTTCCACAATCAATCGTTATGCTATAGTACAGCTGCGAAGTGTCGTGCAAGGAAAGTGGTTTAGTTTTCCTAAGAGATACACACACTGAAAATTTACACTTTAGGACATAAATTCTAGTATATTACAAGGTAACATTCTGTGATTGCTTCCTCAAACAATCGTTAGGCAGTAGTTCAGCTGTGAAGTGTTGTGCAAGGAAAATTGGCTCAGTTTCCCTAAAAGATACACATACCGAAATTATACACTTTAGGCAGAATAACTAATCATTAATTAATGATCTTTTTGAAACATTTTTGATACAAAAAATCAACAAAAAGATATCCTTCCCCAGGTGAGGATCGAACTCACAACCTCGGCATTACTCGCAGGCACTGCTGTATAAGTACCGCGTGATAACCAGTTGCGCCACTGGGGACACACAGACAGGACATACTTCTAGAATATTACAGTAAAATATTCTCTGATATCTTCCACAAGCAATCGTTATGCTATAGTACAGCTGCGAAGTGTCGTGCAAGGAAAGTGGCTCAGTTTTCTTAAGAGATACACACACTGAAAATTTACACTTCTATAATAATAAAAGAAAGAGTCTGTCTGTCTGTCTGTCTATCTGTCTGTCTGTGTGTGTGTATGTCTGTGTATCGCCAAAGACTTACTTAGACTGCTCTAAAAATTTTATATTTTTAATATAGATTCCTTTTAATACCTACGTGTGCACCTGAGGCTTAGTTTTTTCATATTTGATTGTGATTTTTAATTAATATAATTAGTTTTTAAAAAAAACGTCATCCACGTGGATTGCGGGGCCATAACAGGGCTTGAAAATACATGGACCGGGCCGAAACGGGGCTTGACGCCATCCTCTATTAGTTTGATTGATTGAGTTTGGTTAAGAACTGCGCTCGCCCTAAGGCTGCTTCATCCTCTGTTAGTGTTTGCTTTTTTAAATGCGTATGCGCCAACACGCATTTAATTTTGTTTTTATTTTAAGTGTATTTTCACAAGTAAGCCTCTAAAAGGAAGCAATTAGAAGTTAACGGGTTTCCAGTAAGGCGGGACCATACTGCTAGTTAGGACATAAATTCTAGTATATTACAACGTAACATTCTGTGATTGCTTCCACAAACAATCGTTAGGCTGTAGTTCAGGTGTGAAGCGTCGTGCAAAGAAAATTGGCTCAGTTTCCCTAAAAGATACACATACCGAAATTATACACTTTAGACAGAATAACTAATCATTAATTAATGATCTTTTTGAAACATTTTTGAAACAAAAAATCAACAAAAAGATATCCTTCCCCAGGTGAGGATCGAACTCACAACCTCGGCATTACTCGCAGGCACTGCTGTATAAGTAACGCGCGCTAACCAGTTGCGCCACTGGGGACACACAGACAGGACATACTTCTAGAATATTACAGTAAAATATTCTGTGATATCTTCCACAAGCAATCGTTATGCTATAGTACAGCTGCGAAGTGTCGTGCAAGGAAAATTGTCTCAGTTTCCCTAAAAGATACACATACCGAAACTATACTCTTTAGACAGAATAACTAATCATTAATTAATGATCGTTTTGAAACAAAAAATCAACAAAAAGATATCCTTCCCCAGGTGAGGATCGAACTCACAACCTCGGCATTACTCGCAGGCACTGCTGTATAAGTACCGCGCGCTAACCAGTTGCGCCACTGGGGACACACCGACAGAACATGCATTCTAGAATATTACAGTAAAATATTCTGTGATATCTTCCACAAGCAATCGCATTACTCGCAGGCACTACTGTATAAGTACCAAAAGCGCGCTAACCAGTTGCGCCACTGGGGACACACAGACAGGACATACATTCTAGAATATTACAGTAAAATATTCTGTGATATCTTCCACAAGCAATCGTTATGCTACAGTACAGCTGCGAAGTGTCGTGCAAGGAAAGTGGTTCAGTTTTCCTAAGAGATACACACACTGAAAATTTACACTTTAGGACATAAATTCTAGTATATTACAAGGTAACATTCTATGATTGCTTCCTCAAACAATCGTTAGGCAGTAATTCAGCTGTGAAGTGTTGTGCAAGGAAAATTGGCTCAGTTTCCCTAAAAGATACACATACCGAAATTATACACTTTAGGCAGAATAACTAATCATTAATTAATGATCTTTTTGAAACATTTTTGATACAAAAAATCAACAAAAAGATATCCTTCCCCAGGTGAGGATCGAACTCACAACCTCGGCATTACTCGCAGGCACTGCTGTATAAGTACCGCGTGATAACCAGTTGCGCCACTGGGGACACACAGACAGGACATACTTCTAGAATATTACAGTAAAATATTCTCTGATATCTTCCACAAGCAATCGTTATGCTATAGTACAGCTGCGAAGTGTCGTGCAAGGAAAGTGGCTCAGTTTTCTTAAGAGATACACACACTGAAAATTTACACTTCTATAATAATAAAAGAAAGAGTCTGTCTGTCTGTCTGTCTATCTGTCTGTCTGTGTGTGTGTATGTCTGTGTATCGCCAAAGACTTACTTAGACTGCTCTAAAAATTTTATATTTTTAATATAGATTCCTTTTAATACCTACGTGTGCACCTGAGGCTTAGTTTTTTCATATTTGATTGTGATTTTTAATTAATATAATTAGTTTTTAAAAAAAACGTCATCCACGTGGGATTGCGGGGCCATAACAGGGCTTGAAAATACATGGACCGGGCCGAAACGGGGCTTGACGCCATCCTCTATTAGTTTGATTGATTGAGTTTGGTTAAGAACTGCGCTCGCCCTAAGGCTGCTTCATCCTCTGTTAGTGTTTGCTTTTTTAAATGCGTATGCGCCAACACGCATTTAATTTTGTTTTTATTTTAAGTGTATTTTCACAAGTAAGCCTCTAAAAGGAAGCAATTAGAAGTTAACGGGTTTCCAGTAAGGCGGGACCATACTGCTAGTTAGGACATAAATTCTAGTATATTACAACGTAACATTCTGTGATTGCTTCCACAAACAATCGTTAGGCTGTAGTTCAGGTGTGAAGCGTCGTGCAAAGAAAATTGGCTCAGTTTCCCTAAAAGATACACATACCGAAATTATACACTTTAGACAGAATAACTAATCATTAATTAATGATCTTTTTGAAACATTTTTGATACAAAAAATCAACAAAAAGATATCCTTCCCCAGGTGAGGATTGAACTCACAACCTCGGCATTACTCGCAGGCACTGCTGTATAAGTACCGCGCGCTAACCAGTTGCGCCACTGGGGACACACAGACAGGACATACTTCAAGAATATTACAGTAAAATATTCTGTGATATCTTCCACAAGCAATCGTTATGCTATAGTACAGCTGCGAAATGTCGTGCAAGGAAAGTGACTCAGTTTTCCAATAAGATACACATACTAAAAATTTACACTTTAGGACATAAATTCTAGTATATTACAAGGTATCATTCTGTGATTGCTTCCTCAAACAATCGTTAGGCAGTAGTTCAGCTGTGAAGTGTCGTGCAAGGAAAATTGGCTCAGTTTCCCTAAAAGATTACACATACCGAAATTATACACTTTAGACAGAATAACTAATCATTAATTAATGATCTTTTTGAAACAAAAAATCAACAAAAAATATCCTTCCCCAGGTGAGGATCGAACTCACAACCTCGGCATTACTCGCAGGCACTGCTGTATAAGTAACGCGCGCTAACCAGTTGCGCCACTGGGGACACACAGACAGGACATACTTCTAGAATATTACAGTAAAATATTCTGTGATATCTTCCACAAGCAATCGTTATGCTATAGTACAGCTGCGAAGTGTCGTGCAAGGAAAGTGACTCAGTTTTCCAATAAGATACACATACTAAAAATTTACACTTTAGGACATAAATTCTAGTATATTACAACGTAACATTCTGTGATTGCTTCCACAAACAATCGTTAGGCTGTAGTTCAGCTGTGAAGTGTCGTGCAAGAAAAATTGGCTCAGTTTCCCTAAAAGATACACATACCGAAATTATACACTTTAGGCAGAATAGCTAATCATTAATTAATGATCTTTTTGAAACATTTTTTAAAACAAAAAGATATCCTTCCCCAGGTGAGGATCGAACTCACAACCTCGGCATTGCCCGCAGGCACTGCTGTATAAGTACCGCGCGCTAACCAGTTGCGCCACTGGGGACACACAGACAGGACATACTTCTAGAATATTACAGTAAATTATTCTGTGATATCTTCCACAATCAATCGTTATGCTATAGTACAGCTGCGAAGTGTCGTGCAAGGAAAGTGGTTCAGTTTTCCTAAGAGATACACACACTGAAAATTTACACTTTAGGACATAAATTCTAGTATATTACAAGGTAACATTCTGTGATTGCTTCCTCAAACAATCGTTAGGCAGTAGTTCAGCTGTGAAGTGTTGTGCAAGGAAAATTGGCTCAGTTTCCCTAAAAGATACACATACCGAAATTATACACTTTAGGCAGAATAACTATTCATTAATTAATGATCTTTTTGAAACATTTTTGATACAAAAAATCAACAAAAAGATATCCTTCCCCAGGTGAGGATCGAACTCACAACCTCGGCATTACTCGCAGGCACTGCTGTATAAGTACCGCGTGATAACCAGTTGCGCCACTGGGGACACACAGACAGGACATACTTCTAGAATATTACAGTAAAATATTCTGTGATATCTTCCACAAGCAATCGTTATGCTATAGTACAGCTGCGAAATGTCGTGCAAGGAAAGTGACTCAGTTTTCCAATAAGATACACATACTAAAAATTTACACTTTAGGACATAAATTCTAGTATATTACAAGGTATCATTCTGTGATTGCTTCCTCAAACAATCGTTAGGCAGTAGTTCAGCTGTGAAGTGTCGTGCAAGGAAAATTGGCTCAGTTTCCCTAAAAGATACACATACCGAAATTATACACTTTAGACAGAATAACTAAACATTAATTAATGATCTTTTTGAAACAAAAAATCAACAAAAAGATATCCTTCCCCAGGTGAGGATCGAACTCACAACCTCGGCATTACTCGCAGGCACTGCTGTATAAGTACCGCGCGCTAACCAGTTGCGCCCCTGGGGACACACCGACAGGACATACATTCTAGAATATTACAGTAAAATATTCTGTGATATCTTCCACAAGCAATCGCATTACTCGCAGGCACTACTGTATAAGTACCGCGCGCTAACCAGTTGCGCCACTGGGGACACACAGACAGGACATACTTCTAGAATATTACAGTAAATTATTCTGTGATATCTTCCACAATCAATCGTTATGCTATAGTACAGCTGCGAAGTGTCGTGCAAGGAAAGTGGTTCAGTTTTCCTAAGAGATACACACGCTGAAAATTTACACTTTAGGACATAAATTCTAGTATATTACAAGGTAACATTCTGTGATTGCTTCCTCAAACAATCGTTAGGCAGTAGTTCAGCTGTGAAGTGTTGTGCAAGGAAAATTGGCTCAGTTTCCCTAAAAGATACACATACCGAAATTATACACTTTAGGCAGAATAACTAATCATTAATTAATGATCTTTTTGAAACATTTTTGATACAAAAAATCAACAAAAAGATATCCTTCCCCAGGTGAGGATCGAACTCACAACCTCGGCATTACTCGCAGGCACTGCTGTATAAGTACCGCGTGATAACCAGTTGCGCCACTGGGGACACACAGACAGGACATACTTCTAGAATATTACAGTAAAATATTCTCTGATATCTTCCACAAGCAATCGTTATGCTATAGTACAGCTGCGAAGTGTCGTGCAAGGAAAGTGGCTCAGTTTTCTTAAGAGATACACACACTGAAAATTTACACTTCTATAATAATAAAAGAAAGAGTCTGTCTGTCTGTCTGTCTATCTGTCTGTCTGTGTGTGTGTATGTCTGTGTATCGCCAAAGACTTACTTAGACTGCTCTAAAAAATTTTATATTTTTAATATAGATTCCTTTTAATACCTACGTGTGCACCTGAGGCTTAGTTTTTTCATATTTGATTGTGATTTTTAATTAATATAATTAGTTTTTAAAAAAAAACGGCATCCACGTGGGATTGCGGGGCCATAACAGGGCTTGAAAATACATGGACCGGGCCGAAACGGGGCTTGACGCCATCCTCTATTAGTTTGATTGATTGAGTTTGGTTAAGAACTGCGCTCGCCCTAAGGCTGCTTCATCCTCTGTTAGTGTTTGCTTTTTTAAATGCGTATGCGCCAACACGCATTTAATTTTGTTTTTATTTTAAGTGTATTTTCACAAGTAAGCCTCTAAAAGGAAGCAATTAGAAGTTAACGGGTTTCCAGTAAGGCGGGACCATACTGCTAGTTAGGACATAAATTCTAGTATATTACAACGTAACATTCTGTGATTGCTTCCACAAACAATCGTTAGGCTGTAGTTCAGGTGTGAAGCGTCGTGCAAAGAAAATTGGCTCAGTTTCCCTAAAAGATACACATACCGAAATTATACACTTTAGACAGAATAACTAATCATTAATTAATGATCTTTTTGAAACATTTTTGATACAAAAAATCAACAAAAAGATATCCTTCCCCAGGTGAGGATCGAACTCACAACCTCGGCATTACTCGCAGGCACTGCTGTATAAGTACCGCGTGATAACCAGTTGCGCCACTGGGGACACACAGACAGGACATACTTCTAGAATATTACAGTAAAATATTCTGTGATATCTTCCACAAGCAATCGTTATGCTATAGTACAGCTGCGAAATGTCGTGCAAGGAAAGTGACTCAGTTTTCCAATAAGATACACATACTAAAAATTTACACTTTAGGACATAAATTCTAGTATATTACAAGGTATCATTCTGTGATTGCTTCCTCAAACAATCGTTAGGCAGTAGTTCAGCTGTGAAGTGTCGTGCAAGGAAAATTGGCTCAGTTTCCCTAAAAGATACACATACCGAAATTATACACTTTAGACAGAATAACTAAACATTAATTAATGATCTTTTTGAAACAAAAAATCAACAAAAAGATATCCTTCCCCAGGTGAGGATCGAACTCACAACCTCGGCATTACTCGCAGGCACTGCTGTATAAGTACCGCGCGCTAACCAGTTGCGCCCCTGGGGACACACCGACAGGACATACATTCTAGAATATTACAGTAAAATATTCTGTGATATCTTCCACAAGCAATCGCATTACTCGCAGGCACTACTGTATAAGTACCGCGCGCTAACCAGTTGCGCCACTGGGGACACACAGACAGGACATACTTCTAGAATATTACAGTAAATTATTCTGTGATATCTTCCACAATCAATCGTTATGCTATAGTACAGCTGCGAAGTGTCTGGCAAGGAAAGTGGTTCAGTTTTCCTAAGAGATACACACACTGAAAATAAACACTTTAGGACATAAATTCTAGTATATTACAAGGTAACATTCTGTGATTGCTTCCTCAAACAATCGTTAGGCAGTAGTTCAGCTGTGAAGTGCTGTGCAAGGAAAATTGGCTCAGTTTCCCTAAAAGATACACATACCGAAATTATACACTTTAGGCAGAATAACTAATCATTAATTAATGATCTTTTTGAAACATTTTTGATACAAAAAATCAACAAAAAGATATCCTTCCCCAGGTGAGGATCGAACTCACAACCTCGGCATTACTCGCAGGCACTGCTGTATAAGTACCGCGCGTGCTAACCAGTTGCGCCACTGGGGACACACAGACAGGATATACTTCTAGAATATAACAGTAAAATATTCTGTGATATCTTCCACAAGCAATCGTTATGCTGCGTTTGTACAGCTGCGAAGTGTCGTGCAAGGAAAGTGACTCAGTTTTCCAATAAGATACACATACTAAAAATTTACACTTTAGGACATTAATTCTAGTATATTACAACGTAACATTCTGTAATTGCTTCCACAAACAATCGTTAGGCTGTAGTTCAGCTGTGAAGTGTCGTGCAAGGAAAATTGACTCAGTTTCCCTAAAAGATACACATACCGAAATTATACACTTTAGACAGAATAACTAATCATTAATTAATGATCTTTTTGAAACAAAAAATCAACAAAAAGATATCCTTCCCCGGGTGAGGATCGAATGCACAACCTCGGCATTACTCGCAGGCACTGCTGTATAAGTACCGCGCGCTAATCAGTTGCGCCACTGGGGACACACCGACAGAACATACATTCTAGAATATTACAGTAAAATATTTTGTGATATCTTCCACAAGCAATCGTTATGCTATAGTACAGCTGCGAAGTGTCGTGCAAGGAAAGTAACTCAGTTTTCCAACAAGATACACATACTAAAAATTTACACTTTAGGACATTAATTCTAGTATATTACAACGTAACATTCTGTAATTGCTTCCACAAACAATCGTTAGGGTGTAGTTCAGCTGTGAAGTGTCGTGCAAGAAAAATTGGCTCAGTTTCCCTAAAAGATACACATACATACCAAAATTATACACTTTAGGCAGAATAACTAATCATTAATTAATGATCGTTTTGAAACAAAAAATCAACAAAAAGATATCCTTCCCCAGGTGAGGATCGAACTCACAACCTCGGCATTACTCGCAGGCACTGCTGTATAAGTACCGCGCGCTAACCAGTTGCGCCACTGGGGACACACCGACAGGACATGCATTCTAGAATATTACAGTAAAATATTCTGTGATATCTTCCACAAGCAATCGCATTACTCGCAGGCACTACTGTATAAGTACCGCGCGCTAACCAGTTGCGCCACTGGGGACACACAGACAGGACATACATTCTAGAATATTACAGTAAAATATTCTGTGATATCTTCCACAAGCAATCGTTATGCTACAGTACAGCTGCGAAGTGTCGTGCAAGGAAAGTGGTTCAGTTTTCCTAAGAGATACACACACTGAAAATTTACACTTTAGGACATAAATTCTAGTATATTACAAGGTAACATTCTATGATTGCTTCCTCAAACAATCGTTAGGCAGTAATTCAGCTGTGAAGTGTTGTGCAAGGAAAATTGGCTCAGTTTCCCTAAAAGATACACATACCGAAATTATACACTTTAGGCAGAATAACTAATCATTAATTAATGATCTTTTTGAAACATTTTTGATACAAAAAATCAACAAAAAGATATCCTTCCCCAGGTGAGGATCGAACTCACAACCTCGGCATTACTCGCAGGCACTGCTGTATAAGTACCGCGTGATAACCAGTTGCGCCACTGGGGACACACAGACAGGACATACTTCTAGAATATTACAGTAAAATATTCTCTGATATCTTCCACAAGCAATCGTTATGCTATAGTACAGCTGCGAAGTGTCGTGCAAGGAAAGTGGCTCAGTTTTCTTAAGAGATACACACACTGAAAATTTACACTTCTATAATAATAAAAGAAAGAGTCTGTCTGTCTGTCTGTCTATCTGTCTGTCTGTGTGTGTGTATGTCTGTGTATCGCCAAAGACTTACTTAGACTGCTCTAAAAAATTTTATATTTTTAATATAGATTCCTTTTAATACCTACGTGTGCACCTGAGGCTTAGTTTTTTCATATTTGATTGTGATTTTTAATTAATATAATTAGTTTTTAAAAAAAACGTCATCCACGTGGGATTGCGGGGCCATAACAGGGCTTGAAAATACATGGACCGGGCCGAAACGGGGCTTGACGCCATCCTCTATTAGTTTGATTGATTGAGTTTGGTTAAGAACTGCGCTCGCCCTAAGGCTGCTTCATCCTCTGTTAGTGTTTGCTTTTTTAAATGCGTATGCGCCAACACGCATTTAATTTTGTTTTTATTTTAAGTGTATTTTCACAAGTAAGCCTCTAAAAGGAAGCAATTAGAAGTTAACGGGTTTCCAGTAAGGCGGGACCATACTGCTAGTTAGGACATAAATTCTAGTATATTACAACGTAACATTCTGTGATTGCTTCCACAAACAATCGTTAGGCTGTAGTTCAGGTGTGAAGCGTCGTGCAAAGAAAATTGGCTCAGTTTCCCTAAAAGATACACATACCGAAATTATACACTTTAGACAGAATAACTAATCATTAATTAATGATCTTTTTGAAACATTTTTGATACAAAAAATCAACAAAAAGATATCCTTCCCCAGGTGAGGATCGAACTCACAACCTCGGCATTACTCGCAGGCACTGCTGTATAAGTACCGCGCGCTAACCAGTTGCGCCACTGGGGACACACAGACAGGACATACTTCAAGAATATTACAGTAAAATATTCTGTGATATCTTCCACAAGCAATCGTTATGCTATAGTACAGCTGCGAAATGTCGTGCAAGGAAAGTGACTCAGTTTTCCAATAAGATACACATACTAAAAATTTACACTTTAGGACATAAATTCTAGTATATTACAAGGTATCATTCTGTGATTGCTTCCTCAAACAATCGTTAGGCAGTAGTTCAGCTGTGAAGTGTCGTGCAAGGAAAATTGGCTCAGTTTCCCTAAAAGATTACACATACCGAAATTATACACTTTAGACAGAATAACTAATCATTAATTAATGATCTTTTTGAAACAAAAAATCAACAAAAAATATCCTTCCCCAGGTGAGGATCGAACTCACAACCTCGGCATTACTCGCAGGCACTGCTGTATAAGTAACGCGCGCTAACCAGTTGCGCCACTGGGGACACACAGACAGGACATACTTCTAGAATATTACAGTAAAATATTCTGTGATATCTTCCACAAGCAATCGTTATGCTATAGTACAGCTGCGAAGTGTCGTGCAAGGAAAGTGACTCAGTTTTCCAATAAGATACACATACTAAAAATTTACACTTTAGGACATAAATTCTAGTATATTACAACGTAACATTCTGTGATTGCTTCCACAAACAATCGTTAGGCTGTAGTTCAGCTGTGAAGTGTCGTGCAAGAAAAATTGGCTCAGTTTCCCTAAAAGATACACATACCGAAATTATACACTTTAGGCAGAATAGCTAATCATTAATTAATGATCTTTTTGAAACATTTTTTAAAACAAAAAGATATCCTTCCCCAGGTGAGGATCGAACTCACAACCTCGGCATTGCCCGCAGGTACTGCTGTATAAGTACCGCGCGCTAACCAGTTGCGCCACTGGGGACACACAGACAGGACATACTTCTAGAATATTACAGTAAATTATTCTGTGATATCTTCCACAATCAATCGTTATGCTATAGTACAGCTGCGAAGTGTCGTGCAAGGAAAGTGGTTCAGTTTTCCTAAGAGATACACACACTGAAAATTTACACTTTAGGACATAAATTCTAGTATATTACAAGGTAACATTCTGTGATTGCTTCCTCAAACAATCGTTAGGCAGTAGTTCAGCTGTGAAGTGTTGTGCAAGGAAAATTGGCTCAGTTTCCCTAAAAGATACACATACCGAAATTATACACTTTAGGCAGAATAACTATTCATTAATTAATGATCTTTTTGAAACATTTTTGATACAAAAAATCAACAAAAAGATATCCTTCCCCAGGTGAGGATCGAACTCACAACCTCGGCATTACTCGCAGGCACTGCTGTATAAGTACCGCGTGATAACCAGTTGCGCCACTGGGGACACACAGACAGGACATACTTCTAGAATATTACAGTAAAATATTCTGTGATATCTTCCACAAGCAATCGTTATGCTATAGTACAGCTGCGAAATGTCGTGCAAGGAAAGTGACTCAGTTTTCCAATAAGATACACATACTAAAAATTTACACTTTAGGACATAAATTCTAGTATATTACAAGGTATCATTCTGTGATTGCTTCCTCAAACAATCGTTAGGCAGTAGTTCAGCTGTGAAGTGTCGTGCAAGGAAAATTGGCTCAGTTTCCCTAAAAGATACACATACCGAAATTATACACTTTAGACAGAATAACTAAACATTAATTAATGATCTTTTTGAAACAAAAAATCAACAAAAAGATATCCTTCCCCAGGTGAGGATCGAACTCACAACCTCGGCATTACTCGCAGGCACTGCTGTATAAGTACCGCGCGCTAACCAGTTGCGCCCCTGGGGACACACCGACAGGACATACATTCTAGAATATTACAGTAAAATATTCTGTGATATCTTCCACAAGCAATCGCATTACTCGCAGGCACTACTGTATAAGTACCGCGCGCTAACCAGTTGCGCCACTGGGGACACACAGACAGGACATACTTCTAGAATATTACAGTAAATTATTCTGTGATATCTTCCACAATCAATCGTTATGCTATAGTACAGCTGCGAAGTGTCGTGCAAGGAAAGTGGTTCAGTTTTCCTAAGAGATACACACGCTGAAAATTTACACTTTAGGACATAAATTCTAGTATATTACAAGGTAACATTCTGTGATTGCTTCCTCAAACAATCGTTAGGCAGTAGTTCAGCTGTGAAGTGTTGTGCAAGGAAAATTGGCTCAGTTTCCCTAAAAGATACACATACCGAAATTATACACTTTAGGCAGAATAACTAATCATTAATTAATGATCTTTTTGAAACATTTTTGATACAAAAAATCAACAAAAAGATATCCTTCCCCAGGTGAGGATCGAACTCACAACCTCGGCATTACTCGCAGGCACTGCTGTATAAGTACCGCGTGATAACCAGTTGCGCCACTGGGGACACACAGACAGGACATACTTCTAGAATATTACAGTAAAATATTCTCTGATATCTTCCACAAGCAATCGTTATGCTATAGTACAGCTGCGAAGTGTCGTGCAAGGAAAGTGGCTCAGTTTTCTTAAGAGATACACACACTGAAAATTTACACTTCTATAATAATAAAAGAAAGAGTCTGTCTGTCTGTCTGTCTATCTGTCTGTCTGTGTGTGTGTATGTCTGTGTATCGCCCAAAGACTTACTTAGACTGCTCTAAAAAATTTTATATTTTTAATATAGATTCCTTTTAATACCTACGTGTGCACCTGAGGCTTAGTTTTTTCATATTTGATTGTGATTTTTAATTAATATAATTAGTTTTTAAAAAAAACGTCATCCACGTGGGATTGCGGGGCCATAACAGGGCTTGAAAATACATGGACCGGGCCGAAACGGGGCTTGACGCCATCCTCTATTAGTTTGATTGATTGAGTTTGGTTAAGAACTGCGCTCGCCCTAAGGCTGCTTCATCCTCTGTTAGTGTTTGCTTTTTTAAATGCGTATGCGCCAACACGCATTTAATTTTGTTTTTATTTTAAGTGTATTTTCACAAGTAAGCCTCTAAAAGGAAGCAATTAGAAGTTAACGGGTTTCCAGTAAGGCGGGACCATACTGCTAGTTAGGACATAAATTCTAGTATATTACAACGTAACATTCTGTGATTGCTTCCACAAACAATCGTTAGGCTGTAGTTCAGGTGTGAAGCGTCGTGCAAAGAAAATTGGCTCAGTTTCCCTAAAAGATACACATACCGAAATTATACACTTTAGACAGAATAACTAATCATTAATTAATGATCTTTTTGAAACATTTTTGATACAAAAAATCAACAAAAAGATATCCTTCCCCAGGTGAGGATCGAACTCACAACCTCGGCATTACTCGCAGGCACTGCTGTATAAGTACCGCGCGCTAACCAGTTGCGCCACTGGGGACACACAGACAGGACATACTTCAAGAATATTACAGTAAAATATTCTGTGATATCTTCCACAAGCAATCGTTATGCTATAGTACAGCTGCGAAATGTCGTGCAAGGAAAGTGACTCAGTTTTCCAATAAGATACACATACTAAAAATTTACACTTTAGGACATAAATTCTAGTATATTACAAGGTATCATTCTGTGATTGCTTCCTCAAACAATCGTTAGGCAGTAGTTCAGCTGTGAAGTGTCGTGCAAGGAAAATTGGCTCAGTTTCCCTAAAAGATTACACATACCGAAATTATACACTTTAGACAGAATAACTAATCATTAATTAATGATCTTTTTGAAACAAAAAATCAACAAAAAGATATCCTTCCCCAGGTGAGGATCGAACTCACAACCTCGGCATTACTCGCAGGCACTGCTGTATAAGTAACGCGCGCTAACCAGTTGCGCCACTGGGGACACACAGACAGGACATACTTCTAGAATATTACAGTAAAATATTCTGTGATATCTTCCACAAGCAATCGTTATGCTATAGTACAGCTGCGAAGTGTCGTGCAAGGAAAGTGACTCAGTTTTCCAATAAGATACACATACTAAAAATTTACACTTTAGGACATAAATTCTAGTATATTACAACGTAACATTCTGTGATTGCTTCCACAAACAATCGTTAGGCTGTAGTTCAGCTGTGAAGTGTCGTGCAAGAAAAATTGGTTCAGTTTCCCTAAAAGATACACATACCGAAATTATACACTTTAGGCAGAATAGCTAATCATTAATTAATGATCTTTTTGAAACATTTTTTAAAACAAAAAGATATCCTTCCCCAGGTGAGGATCGAACTCACAACCTCGGCATTGCCCGCAGGCACTGCTGTATAAGTACCGCGCGCTAACCAGTTGCGCCACTGGGGACACACAGACAGGACATACTTCTAGAATATTACAGTAAATTATTCTGTGATATCTTCCACAATCAATCGTTATGCTATAGTACAGCTGCGAAGTGTCGTGCAAGGAAAGTGGTTCAGTTTTCCTAAGAGATACACACACTGAAAATTTACACTTTAGGACATAAATTCTAGTATATTACAAGGTAACATTCTGTGATTGCTTCCTCAAACAATCGTTAGGCAGTAGTTCAGCTGTGAAGTGTTGTGCAAGGAAAATTGGCTCAGTTTCCCTAAAAGATACACATACCGAAATTATACACTTTAGGCAGAATAACTATTCATTAATTAATGATCTTTTTGAAACATTTTTGATACAAAAAATCAACAAAAAGATATCCTTCCCCAGGTGAGGATCGAACTCACAACCTCGGCATTACTCGCAGGCACTGCTGTATAAGTACCCGCGTGATAACCAGTTGCGCCACTGGGGACACACAGACAGGACATACTTCTAGAATATTACAGTAAAATATTCTGTGATATCTTCCACAAGCAATCGTTATGCTATAGTACAGCTGCGAAATGTCGTGCAAGGAAAGTGACTCAGTTTTCCAATAAGATACACATACTAAAAATTTACACTTTAGGACATAAATTCTAGTATATTACAAGGTATCATTCTGTGATTGCTTCCTCAAACAATCGTTAGGCAGTAGTTCAGCTGTGAAGTGTCGTGCAAGGAAAATTGGCTCAGTTTCCCTAAAAGATACACATACCGAAATTATACACTTTAGACAGAATAACTAAACATTAATTAATGATCTTTTTGAAACAAAAAATCAACAAAAAGATATCCTTCCCCAGGTGAGGATCGAACTCACAACCTCGGCATTACTCGCAGGCACTGCTGTATAAGTACCGCGCGCTAACCAGTTGCGCCCCTGGGGACACACCGACAGGACATACATTCTAGAATATTACAGTAAAATATTCTGTGATATCTTCCACAAGCAATCGCATTACTCGCAGGCACTACTGTATAAGTACCGCGCGCTAACCAGTTGCGCCACTGGGGACACACAGACAGGACATACTTCTAGAATATTACAGTAAATTATTCTGTGATATCTTCCACAATCAATCGTTATGCTATAGTACAGCTGCGAAGTGTCTGGCAAGGAAAGTGGTTCAGTTTTCCTAAGAGATACACACACTGAAAATAAACACTTTAGGACATAAATTCTAGTATATTACAAGGTAACATTCTGTGATTGCTTCCTCAAACAATCGTTAGGCAGTAGTTCAGCTGTGAAGTGCTGTGCAAGGAAAATTGGCTCAGTTTCCCTAAAAGATACACATACCGAAATTATACACTTTAGGCAGAATAACTAATCATTAATTAATGATCTTTTTGAAACATTTTTGATACAAAAAATCAACAAAAAGATATCCTTCCCCAGGTGAGGATCGAACTCACAACCTCGGCATTACTCGCAGGCACTGCTGTATAAGTACCGCGTGCTAACCAGTTGCGCCACTGGGGACACACAGACAGGATATACTTCTAGAATATAACAGTAAAATATTCTGTGATATCTTCCACAAGCAATCGTTATGCTGCGTTTGTACAGCTGCGAAGTGTCGTGCAAGGAAAGTGACTCAGTTTTCCAATAAGATACACATACTAAAAATTTACACTTTAGGACATTAATTCTAGTATATTACAACGTAACATTCTGTAATTGCTTCCACAAACAATCGTTAGGCTGTAGTTCAGCTGTGAAGTGTCGTGCAAGGAAAATTGACTCAGTTTCCCTAAAAGATACACATACCGAAATTATACACTTTAGACAGAATAACTAATCATTAATTAATGATCTTTTTGAAACAAAAAATCAACAAAAAGATATCCTTCCCCGGGTGAGGATCGAATGCACAACCTCGGCATTACTCGCAGGCACTGCTGTATAAGTACCGCGCGCTAATCAGTTGCGCCACTGGGGACACACCGACAGAACATACATTCTAGAATATTACAGTAAAATATTTTGTGATATCTTCCACAAGCAATCGTTATGCTATAGTACAGCTGCGAAGTGTCGTGCAAGGAAAGTAACTCAGTTTTCCAACAAGATACACATACTAAAAATTTACACTTTAGGACATTAATTCTAGTATATTACAACGTAACATTCTGTAATTGCTTCCACAAACAATCGTTAGGGTGTAGTTCAGCTGTGAAGTGTCGTGCAAGAAAAATTGGCTCAGTTTCCCTAAAAGATACACATACATACCAAAATTATACACTTTAGGCAGAATAACTAATCATTAATTAATGATCGTTTTGAAACAAAAAATCAACAAAAAGATATCCTTCCCCAGGTGAGGATCGAACTCACAACCTCGGCATTACTCGCAGGCACTGCTGTATAAGTACCGCGCGCTAACCAGTTGCGCCACTGGGGACACACCGACAGGACATGCATTCTAGAATATTACAGTAAAATATTCTGTGATATCTTCCACAAGCAATCGCATTACTCGCAGGCACTACTGTATAAGTACCGCGCGCTAACCAGTTGCGCCACTGGGGACACACAGACAGGACATACATTCTAGAATATTACAGTAAAATATTCTGTGATATCTTCCACAAGCAATCGTTATGCTACAGTACAGCTGCGAAGTGTCGTGCAAGGAAAGTGGTTCAGTTTTCCTAAGAGATACACACACTGAAAATTTACACTTTAGGACATAAATTCTAGTATATTACAAGGTAACATTCTATGATTGCTTCCTCAAACAATCGTTAGGCAGTAATTCAGCTGTGAAGTGTTGTGCAAGGAAAATTGGCTCAGTTTCCCTAAAAGATACACATACCGAAATTATACACTTTAGGCAGAATAACTAATCATTAATTAATGATCTTTTTGAAACATTTTTGATACAAAAAATCAACAAAAAGATATCCTTCCCCAGGTGAGGATCGAACTCACAACCTCGGCATTACTCGCAGGCACTGCTGTATAAGTACCGCGTGATAACCAGTTGCGCCACTGGGGACACACAGACAGGACATACTTCTAGAATATTACAGTAAAATATTCTCTGATATCTTCCACAAGCAATCGTTATGCTATAGTACAGCTGCGAAGTGTCGTGCAAGGAAAGTGGCTCAGTTTTCTTAAGAGATACACACACTGAAAATTTACACTTCTATAATAATAAAAGAAAGAGTCTGTCTGTCTGTCTGTCTATCTGTCTGTCTGTGTGTGTGTATGTCTGTGTATCGCCAAAGACTTACTTAGACTGCTCTAAAAAATTTTATATTTTTAATATAGATTCCTTTTAATACCTACGTGTGCACCTGAGGCTTAGTTTTTTCATATTTGATTGTGATTTTTAATTAATATAATTAGTTTTTAAAAAAAAACGTCATCCACGTGGGATTGCGGGGCCATAACAGGGCTTGAAAATACATGGACCGGGCCGAAACGGGGCTTGACGCCATCCTCTATTAGTTTGATTGATTGAGTTTGGTTAAGAACTGCGCTCGCCCTAAGGCTGCTTCATCCTCTGTTAGTGTTTGCTTTTTTAAATGCGTATGCGCCAACACGCATTTAATTTTGTTTTTATTTTAAGTGTATTTTCACAAGTAAGCCTCTAAAAGGAAGCAATTAGAAGTTAACGGGTTTCCAGTAAGGCGGGACCATACTGCTAGTTAGGACATAAATTCTAGTATATTACAACGTAACATTCTGTGATTGCTTCCACAAACAATCGTTAGGCTGTAGTTCAGCTGTGAAGCGTCGTGCAAAGAAAATTGGCTCAGTTTCCCTAAAAGATACACATACCGAAATTATACACTTTAGACAGAATAACTAATCATTAATTAATGATCTTTTTGAAACATTTTTGATACAAAAAATCAACAAAAAGATATCCTTCCCCAGGTGAGGATCGAACTCACAACCTCGGCATTACTCGCAGGCACTGCTGTATAAGTACCGCGCGCTAACCAGTTGCGCCACTGGGGACACACAGACAGGACATACTTCAAGAATATTACAGTAAAATATTCTGTGATATCTTCCACAAGCAATCGTTATGCTATAGTACAGCTGCGAAATGTCGTGCAAGGAAAGTGACTCAGTTTTCCAATAAGATACACATACTAAAAATTTACACTTTAGGACATAAATTCTAGTATATTACAAGGTATCATTCTGTGATTGCTTCCTCAAACAATCGTTAGGCAGTAGTTCAGCTGTGAAGTGTCGTGCAAGGAAAATTGGCTCAGTTTCCCTAAAAGATTACACATACCGAAATTATACACTTTAGACAGAATAACTAATCATTAATTAATGATCTTTTTGAAACAAAAAATCAACAAAAAATATCCTTCCCCAGGTGAGGATCGAACTCACAACCTCGGCATTACTCGCAGGCACTGCTGTATAAGTAACGCGCGCTAACCAGTTGCGCCACTGGGGACACACAGACAGGACATACTTCTAGAATATTACAGTAAAATATTCTGTGATATCTTCCACAAGCAATCGTTATGCTATAGTACAGCTGCGAAGTGTCGTGCAAGGAAAGTGACTCAGTTTTCCAATAAGATACACATACTAAAAATTTACACTTTAGGACATAAATTCTAGTATATTACAACGTAACATTCTGTGATTGCTTCCACAAACAATCGTTAGGCTGTAGTTCAGCTGTGAAGTGTCGTGCAAGAAAAATTGGCTCAGTTTCCCTAAAAGATACACATACCGAAATTATACACTTTAGGCAGAATAGCTAATCATTAATTAATGATCTTTTTGAAACATTTTTTAAAACAAAAAGATATCCTTCCCCAGGTGAGGATCGAACTCACAACCTCGGCATTGCCCGCAGGTACTGCTGTATAAGTACCGCGCGCTAACCAGTTGCGCCACTGGGGACACACAGACAGGACATACTTCTAGAATATTACAGTAAATTATTCTGTGATATCTTCCACAATCAATCGTTATGCTATAGTACAGCTGCGAAGTGTCGTGCAAGGAAAGTGGTTCAGTTTTCCTAAGAGATACACACACTGAAAATTTACACTTTAGGACATAAATTCTAGTATATTACAAGGTAACATTCTGTGATTGCTTCCTCAAACAATCGTTAGGCAGTAGTTCAGCTGTGAAGTGTTGTGCAAGGAAAATTGGCTCAGTTTCCCTAAAAGATACACATACCGAAATTATACACTTTAGGCAGAATAACTATTCATTAATTAATGATCTTTTTGAAACATTTTTGATACAAAAAATCAACAAAAAGATATCCTTCCCCAGGTGAGGATCGAACTCACAACCTCGGCATTACTCGCAGGCACTGCTGTATAAGTACCGCGTGATAACCAGTTGCGCCACTGGGGACACACAGACAGGACATACTTCTAGAATATTACAGTAAAATATTCTGTGATATCTTCCACAAGCAATCGTTATGCTATAGTACAGCTGCGAAATGTCGTGCAAGGAAAGTGACTCAGTTTTCCAATAAGATACACATACTAAAAATTTACACTTTAGGACATAAATTCTAGTATATTACAAGGTATCATTCTGTGATTGCTTCCTCAAACAATCGTTAGGCAGTAGTTCAGCTGTGAAGTGTCGTGCAAGGAAAATTGGCTCAGTTTCCCTAAAAGATACACATACCGAAATTATACACTTTAGACAGAATAACTAAACATTAATTAATGATCTTTTTGAAACAAAAAATCAACAAAAAGATATCCTTCCCCAGGTGAGGATCGAACTCACAACCTCGGCATTACTCGCAGGCACTGCTGTATAAGTACCGCGCGCTAACCAGTTGCGCCCCTGGGGACACACCGACAGGACATACATTCTAGAATATTACAGTAAAATATTCTGTGATCACTACTGTATAAGTACCGCGCGCTAACCAGTTGCGCCACTGGGGACACACAGACAGGACATACTTCTAGAATATTACAGTAAATTATTCTGTGATATCTTCCACAATCAATCGTTATGCTATAGTACAGCTGCGAAGTGTCGTGCAAGGAAAGTGGTTCAGTTTTCCTAAGAGATACACACACTGAAAATTTACACTTTAGGACATAAATTCTAGTATATTACAAGGTAACATTCTGTGATTGCTTCCTCAAACAATCGTTAGGCTGTAGTTCAGCTGTGAAGTGTTGTGCAAGGAAAATTGGCTCAGTTTCCCTAAAAGATACACATACCGAAATTATACACTTTAGGCAGAATAACTAATCATTAATTAATGATCTTTTTGAAACATTTTTGATACAAAAAATCAACAAAAAGATATCCTTCCCCAGGTGAGGATCGAACTCACAACCTCGGCATTACTCGCAGGCACTGCTGTATAAGTACCGCGCGCTAACCAGTTGCGCCACTGGGGACACACAGACAGGACATACTTCTAGAATATTACAGTAAAATATTCTCTGATATCTTCCACAAGCAATCGTTATGCTATAGTACAGCTGCGAAGTGTCGTGCAAGGAAAGTGGCTCAGTTTTCTTAAGAGATACACACACTGAAAATTTACACTTCTATAATAATAAAAGAAAGAGTCTGTCTGTCTGTCTGTCTATCTCTCTGTCTGTGTGTGTGTATGTCTGTGTATCGCAAAAGACTTACTTAGACTGCTCTAAAAAATTTTATATTTTTAATATAGATTCCTTTTAATACCTACGTGTGCACCTGAGGCTTAGTTTTTTCATATTTGATTGTGATTTTTAATTATTATAATTAGTTTTTAAAAAAAACGTCATCCACGTGGGATTGCGGGGCCATAACAGGGCTTGAAAATACATGGACCGGCCGAAACGGGGCTTGACGCCATCCTCTATTAGTTTGATTGATTGAGTTTGGTTAAGAACTGCGCTCGCCCTAAGGCTGCTTCATCCTCTCTTAGTGTTTGCTTTTTTAAATGCGTATGCGCCAACACGCATTTAATTTTGTTTTTATTTTAAGTGTATTTTCACAAGTAAGCCTCTAAAAGGAAGCAATTAGAAGTTAACGGGTTTCCAGTAAGGCGGGACCATACTGCTAGTTAGGACATAAATTCTAGTATATTACAACGTAACATTCTGTGATTGCTTCCACAAACAATCGTTGGGCTGTAGTTCAGCTGTGAAGTGTCGTGCAAAGAAAATTGGCTCAGTTTCCCTAAAAGATACACATACCGAAATTATACACTTTAGACAGAATAACTAATCATTAATTAATGATCTTTTTGAAACATTTTTGATACAAAAAATCAACAAAAAGATATCCTTCCCCAGGTGAGGATCGAACTCACAACCTCGGCATTACTCGCAGGCACTGCTGTATAAGTACCGCGCGCTAACCAGTTGCGCCACTGGGGACACACAGACAGGACATACTTCTAGAATATTACAGTAAAATATTCTGTGATATCTTCCACAAGCAATCGTTATGCTATAGTACAGCTGCGAAATGTCGTGCAAGGAAAGTGACTCAGTTTTCCAATAAGATACACATACTAAAAATTTACACTTTAGGACATAAATTCTAGTATATTACAAGGTATCATTCTGTGATTGCTTCCACAAACAATCGTTAGGCAGTAGTTCAGCTGTGAAGTGTCGTGCAAGGAAAATTGGCTCAGTTTCCCTAAAAGATACACATACCGAAATTATACACTTTAGACAGAATAACTAATCATTAATTAATGATCTTTTTGAAACAAAAAATCAACAAAAAGATAAGCTTACCCAGGTGAGGATCGAACTCACAACCTCGGCATTACTCGCAGGCACTGCTGTATAAGTAACGCGCGCTAACCAGTTGCGCCACTGGGGACACACAGACAGGACATACTTCTAGAATATTACAGTAAAATATTCTGTGATATCTTCCACAAGCAATCGTTATGCTATAGTACAGCTGCGAAGTGTCGTGCAAGGAAAATTGTCTCAGTTTCCCTAAAAGATACACATACCGAAACTATACTCTTTAGACAGAATAACTAATCATTAATTAATGATCGTTTTGAAACAAAAAATCAACAAAAAGATATCCTTCCCCAGGTGAGGATCGAACTCACAACCTCGGCATTACTCGCAGGCACTGCTGTATAAGTACCGCGCGCTAACCAGTTGCGCCACTGGGGACACACCGACAGGACATACATTCTAGAATATTACAGTAAAATATTCTGTGATATCTTCCACAAGCAATCGTTATGCTACAGTCGCTCGAAAAAATGTCCGAGTACCGTAACCACTGCAATTTTTTTTCAAAAACACAAAACGACCATACATGAAAAGTTGTTTATTACGAAAAATGATTTAGCGATGAGGAATGGCTTCGACGGGCGTACACAACACTCGAGAGATGCCTTGAACAGCCCAATGGCGATGACAACGGTCCGATTTACACAGATTACAATGCTTGTCAAAAGTTTTGTCCAACTTGAAAAATTTCACCTTTGGTGGCAGAGTGTCTCTCATTTGTCGAAGACGATAATAGGTCGCTCGGTCCGTGTGAATCAATTCCCCAACCTTCATGGTTCGAATACTTGTAGACACTGCATTCGTCACGACGCTCCATCTGCCATCGTCCAAAGTGCGGGACAAGCATCCGTTGGTGAGCGTAAATCCACTGGGCGTGATACATATCACTGCACGTACCCCACCATGCACGTGGGTACGTACAAACGGTTGACGACGGCTAGGTCGGGGAAACCACTTTGCCCGGCCATCTGAAGAATGGTTTCTGGGAGGTTGGGAACAGTTCCTGGGAGGCGGGGAATTTTTTCTAGGTGGCTGGGTACTTTTTCTAGGAGACGGGAAACTTTTTCTAGGAGGCTGAGGAGAATCTGCACGTTCGGTTCTCCACCATGTACGCCGATGGGATGGGTTTTGCCTAGGAGACTGTGTACGAGGATCTTGCATCTGGTCTCGCTTGGGAGATGGAGACTGTCTACGAGGATCTTGCATCTGGTCTCGCTTGGGAGATGGAGACTGTCTACGAGGAGGCATGGGAGACGTTGGATCTTGCAATGATGAACGATGAGGCGGCACGGGAGACGGAGGCAAAGGGGAAAGTGGAGCCGGTGGAAATGTTATCAAACTCGAGAGACGTGGTGGAGATGGAGTACGACTCGGTGATGATGATGCACTCGATGAAGCAGAGCTTATTGGCGAATAACGTAGCGGAGTATCCATGGTTGAAAAGGCAGAAGAGTTTTTCCAAAGTCACTTGGCAATAGGCTTTACCAAATACCTAATGAAAAGCAAATGGTGGTGAGGCTGTATATATACCATCAAGAAAAAAAAAAAAAAAAAAAAAAAAAAAAAAAAAAATTTTTTTTTTTTTTTTTTTTTTTTTTTCACTTCTATCTTACAAGTCCCGTGGTATACCTTGCATACTCCAAGTCCTCCTGCTGGTTGTCTCTATTCATCCTCACACACTTCATAGCATCCAGGGTTGTTGTTTGACAAGACTTGGGCTGCATGTTGTGCTTCTAGGGTGGCCGACACGTTAGTGGCACCCAGATATTGGACAGTGCCCAGTGGAAGCAAAGGGAACAGGTAGTTGTACGTGGCAATGTCCATACATCCAACGATACCCTCTACCCAAATATCTTGACGTTCCAAATACTTGGTGTGAAACTCTCCGATGTATCGTTCCATGTCCCACACGGGGACGACGAAAGCTTCGCCCGGTTGTTCTTCTTTCATGTCGACGAATGGGTTGGCAGGCAAAGACATGTTCAATAAAACATCTTGCATGGAAAAGTAACAGGTTGTAGGGTCTGGTTCCACGGTAAACACAACCGAAGGCTCGTGGACGGACACGAAAGCAATCTTGGACGGCAAACACTTTTTGTTGATCCACATGAAAGAACAAGTTGCAACGTAGTCGACCGCCGACATCTTTTTGACGACGAATATAACAACGAAGGAAATTTCAAAAACAGAATCTCAATGTATAAGACTCTGGTAACTCTTGTGGCATGAAGAGTGTGTCTGGCTTATATACCAACTAGGAAAAAAAAAAAAAAAAAAAAAAAAAAAAAAAAAAAATTTTTTTTTTTTTTTTTTTTTTTTTTTTTTCACCACCTCCTTTACTCTATGGTTCTTTAAGTCTTGGTATCAATTGTCTGGTGGCACTTTCCATAACTCTGGTTACCAAACTTGAATCATGCTCTGATGGAATAATGTTCTGATGGAATCCTCTCGGTTAAAAAGTTTCTCTACAAGACTTTGATGGCCAATCTCGTGGTACATGCGTTTCAAGAGTTTTTTTTGTTAAGACCGTCTCCTTGTTTCTCTGCACCCACCAACGTTGGCATTTACACTTTACCAAAAATATGGGGCCAAAGGATGCATCGAATGCATCCTTTGGCCCCATATTTAAGGGTGTTTCAATCAAAACACTACGTACACATTTATTTCAGTGAATAATTTACAGGAGCCTCTTGTTCTGGCTCTTCATAAAAAATTTGAACTTGTGGAAAGTCTTTTGGGTTTCCATATATTGTTTTGCTAGAAGCCGGATTTAAAATTAAATTGGATGGTTGATTTAAAAAGGACAAGTCCAGATCTGGGAGAGTGGATTTTTGAAATGGATCGTCGCCAAAAGATATGTTTGAAAAAAAGTTGTCGACAAAGTCTGCCACACTTTTTCCCGATGGTTCTTCTACCAAGCTATTGAAATCCATTTCTGGCACTTGCAAGGCTTTTTCTGGCAGCTGCACAATTTCAGGCTGAGTGGGTTCTGGGACGGGTTGACAATTCTTTTTGGGAATTTCCAGGCCATTGAAATCCATTTCTGGCACATGCGCGGCTTTTTCTGGCAGCGGCACGATTTCAGGCTGTGTTGGAAGAGTGGGTTCTGGGACGACTGGAGTGGGTTCTGAGGCTGGAGAACAATTTTTTTTGGGAATTTTATAATTTCCCCAAGGTAATTTACGTTTCTTTGGTGGGCAGGATGGTGGCGGCATCATCATCGTCGGTTCTTCAGATTCGCGGCAGGGTGTCGGAGGTGGCACGTTGTATTCCGCCTGCTGCGTACAATATCGTCTGCAGGCATCGAATGGAGTGGCTCCTTGAAAAAGATAGTTTGAAGAGAGGACGTCCAAAGCAAAGATGGTCTTTTGGACGGCCACCAACACGTATCGGGTGTTTTTGGGAACGAGGTAGGTGCCGTGTGGTGGGAGAACGTATCGGTCGTAAAACAACTGATAATTCTCTGGCAAATGTCGCCTCATTCGTTCCTGGACAGGGATCGTGGAATTCTTGGGCAGCACGAAGCAGAGCATGGCCGCATTGGACGTCTGGATGACGTGCTGCTCGTCCTCGGCCACCAACCAATTGCCGAAAGTGAATCCCTTCTTGACCAGGAACATGTTGTGGAGTTTAAACAGCAAACAGACGTTGGAGTTGCTCAAACTCCGAGACGGATCTCTTCTGAGACGACGGCCGATGGCATCCCAAGCGCGGTCGAGTTGCCGCGAGTCGAACGGCACTTCTCCGAGGACGGCATGAAGACAAAACTTGAGATGTTCGAGTCCTTTGCCTTTGACGAAAGTGTTTGGGTCCAAGGGCTTGTGGTAGATGCGATCACCTTCGCCGGTAATGTGTGACACGTAGGCCATGACTTGTAGGAGATGGGCTAACCAATAATCCTTGGAAGAGTCCAAAGCTGCCACATTGTCGACGGGTCGAGGAAAGATGCAGTTTGAACGAGAAGACATGTTTGCAGAATGAAGTGGAGATGGGGCAGACCCTCCTCTATATATACTGCTGGTCCTGTGACGTCATTTATCTAATCAGCTCCAAAATCTGGGAAGTCAAAGTAAGCAAAACTGAAAGTACGAAAAGTCAATCTTGAAATGATACGTTGTAAAAGAGTAGGCGTCGCATCAACGTTGTAAACTATCAGAGAAAGCACAACTGATGTAGCAGAGAGTGTGGTGATGAGCTTATATAGGACTAAAAAAAAAAAAAAAAAAAAAAAAAAAAAAAAAAATTTTTTTTTTTTTTTTTTTTTTTTTTTTCGTGTAGACTTTTGCCTCTTTGACTTGTGCAGCTAGTTTCTATTTTTTCATTTTGTGTTCATAGCGTAGATATCCTTTCGCTTTCATCCAATCGTGGGCAAACACATATTGCAAGACTTTTGCATCTTCTCGAGACTCTGTTGAATATCCTTTCGCTAGTATATTGTTTTTTCACCAATCTTGGACAAACAAACTGTAAAAGGAATTCTACTCTGTTCTACAAGTTGCCGGTAATGTTTATAACCATTCTCGGGGGAAATGCATCGGTAAAAAACTTTATCGGTACACTTGTCATAGTCTCTGGGTGAAATTTCAAAATAGTTTTACGCCAACGTTGGTGAAAAGTCGTTTCCAAAAAAAATCCTCGAGGGACGATTGCATTTGTTTTTTGCAATCGTCCCTCGAGGATTTTTTTTGGGCCCCATGGCTTATTATTAATAATTCCAAAAGATGACGGCTCGGCACATGGGACAAGAGTTTCTAGTTTCCAACCATTTAAAGATGCAGTCTTCGCAAAAGACGTGGCGGCAGGTCGTCAAGCGAACTTGCAGAGAAATGGTCGGCTCGAAACAGACGGGGCAGGTCGCTGTCGACTGGAAATACCGATTGGGCCAAGTGTGCCTCATCAAAGCATTCCAGAGCGTGCTTCCAAGTTTGAAGATGGACTCGTTGCTCAATCGAGTCTCGGGCAAGAGTTCCACCAGGTATTGGTAGATATAGTCCAGGATGTATTCTTCCCAAATCCAAGCGAGCACGGGGAAACGTCTGCTTGCATACTGGCGGGCTGCCGTCTCGACTCGATCCGCATCGAAAAACACGTCCAAATCGAAAGGGAAATACGCCAGCATCAGCATGAAGGGACGGTTAGGAAACTCGTCTGGGTTGAGGAGAGTTTCCAAGATTCTCGCCTCTTCCAACACTTGAATGTCCGGAAAGTGCCTTCCGCGACCCACAAGACGTCCGAAGCTCGAGAGAGGTAATCCGCTTCATGGGGAAATCTGCGAATCGCCTGCTGCAAGTACTGACCGTGAGCTTCCATATTGACAGAAAGAAATGATCTGAGGAGTTTTTATCCCGAGAGCAACTATTTATACGATTCGGGGGAGGAGTTATCAGATGGACTGAGTTTGATTGGCTGGGTGTTATCAGTGTTTGATCTTGTTGATACGATCTGATGATAAATTCTTTGGTGGACGAACCTTACCAACAAACAAGTATGGAAACGTTTTTATAAAACACTCGCTGAGATGATTAAAGTCAATCTCGGAACCGAAGCAAAACGGGCAATACGAGTCAGTGTCTATTCCATGAATCGTACGTAAATGATGTTGGAGGTAAAACTTTAAGGACATGTCCCAACCACACACGGAACAAGTGACGCGGCAAAAACTCTTTCGCTGGACATTTCTCGAAAAAAGACATTCTTTAAACTTGAATCCGCACTGACGAACTCGACAAGAATGTAACTTGTTCATGATGAACTCGCAAGCACACAACCAGAGGAGGTATAGTCAGGAGTAAAGAGTCAGAGCTTATATAGTCTACAAGAAAAAAAAAAAAAAAAAAAAAAAAAAAAAATTTTTTTTTTTTTTTTTTTTTTTTTTTTTTTTTCTACCTCCTCTTGTAGACTCTTGTCCTTTTGACTTGTGCTGCTAGTTTCCTTACTATTTCATTTTGTGTTCATAGCGTATAGATATCCACCTCATACAACCTTGGAAACTTGTAGTTATAGTTCTTTGATTTGTAATGTTGGTGTCTTGTAGAAAATCATTTGGCAAAAGTAATTCACCAGGTTGCATTCTCACAACTTGAAAGTCTTCACTACACTACGAACCGAATCTTGGTTATGCATCATCTGGCAAGTCACGTCATAAGGATCACGTGTCATCTGATAAGAGTCACGTGTCTTTTGATAAGCATCGCATATAAAAAGGCACCCCGGAAAACTTTTTCGCTTCATTTCACCATGGAGTATACTGTCGTAGCCACGTCTCATTTCATCTGCCATCACGGAACATTCAAAATGTTTCGTTTGTATCTAACCCGCATGCATGGACCGCCCATCGTCATCAAATCCGATGAAGACTTGCTGCAATTTCAATTCAACGACATCCAACGGGACTACAACAGCCCGTGGACTGCAAATAGTTTTTCGTATCCGGACAATTCCATTCCACGAGATGCCCTCGTCTACACCATCAGGGACATTGATCAACTTTTACCGCTGGCTGCCCGAATCATCGCCGATTACAACAAACCCGTGGCATGCGTGGACACGGCGACATTTTACGCCTTGATCAACGCATTGCCGAAAGAGTTTGATCTGGGATTCATCCGTCCATCCCGGATCGATTTCTCCGGGTCTTATAATCCGTCGGAGCTGGGGCGAAATGTCTTGCAGCAGTTGGAAGATGAACATTTTTCGGACAGAGAAAGATTGGAATTGGACGACGACGATGATGTTGTCATCTTGGACGAGTAAGTTTCATGCTCTCTCATGAAACTCAAAAAAATTGAGAAGTGGGATCCATTAAATGGGTCCCACTTCTCAATTTTTTTGAGTTTCATGTGTAGCCAACGTTGACTCGAATATATTTGGTTCTCTACAAGTGTTTATCCATTCGGAAAAAACCAGGAACTCATTGGAGATGATTTGCCGTTCATTTCTACCAAACTTGCAAACAAGGTATGACGACGGTTTTAGCTCTCGCACTTGGTCAAAAGCCTTCTCTAATCCAGATGCATGCCAACGCTGGCTTGGTTCACTCGAAACAGTTGGAAAAAAGGCGTCTAAGCGTACCTCTTGGCGAAATGGTTAAAGCTTTTCTTTGCCAAGGCAGGCAATATCCAAAAACTTTCCAGTTGGACTCGATCATCAGCTCCTATCAATGCTTGCCATGGTGGAATCCTCGGGAAAGTTGAAACCACATGAAGCTGGTAACTACAAGAAGAGACAGAGAAGTTGGCGAGTCAAGAGTATATATAGAATCTATGAAAAAAAAAAAAAAAAAAAAAAAAATTTTTTTTTTTTTTTTTTTTTTTTTTTTCTATACTCTATATAACCCTCTTGCCTTTCATATTGATAGCACTTGTCCACTTGATCCAATGTTCTCTACAAGTGTTTATCCATTCGGAAAACCAGGAACAATTCCATCAAAACATTTCAGAAGAGGGGTCGTCGGCACGAGGGACACGTATCGTGATTTCCAATCCATCTACGGAGACATTCTCGATGGAATACGTGATTACAATGAGTTTCCCATCTCTTGACATGGCACTTTTCCAGACAAATGACACACTCTGTCGGCTCCTTGTAGAAATCTGTCCTCCAACGCAGGTGATTGTATAAGCACGCGAATAGAAGTTGGCCGAGTTCTTGAAAGTCTGCAGTCGAGACTTTAAACGGCCATTCCGCTCGTACCAAGTCGTAGACTTTTGGAATCAATTTCTCTTTGTAAAGAGCTACGATTCCGGTCGTCTGATGAAAACGACTCCAGTGATCCACAACTCCCAAAGAAATATTCGTGTATTGAAATCCATGTAGACTGCGTATATTGTAACTGGAATCGGGAAACATGGCTCTGAGGTGTCGTTTAATAGAGATGCGGTCGGGAGTGGCAATACGTTCTGGTAGCTCGACCTGATGCAAGGCAGCAGAGATTTGTAGCAAGGCTCCAGTGAAATCCATAAAGTCCCGTTTCCTGTAAGACTCGATAGCAGCATCCCGATGGAGATCGACGGGTATCTTTTCGACGAAAGCCATAGTTGCAAGTATTACGTCTGACAATAGGCTCAAGACCTAATGAAAGGAAATGGATAGTGAGGCTCTATATATACAAAAAAAAAAAAAAAAAAAAAAAAAAAAATTTTTTTTTTTTTTTTTTTTTTTTTTTTCTATGCCCTATATAACCCTCTTGCCTTTCATATTGATAGCACTTGTCCACTTGATCCAATGTTTTCTTTTCCGGTATTGGATACAATCGTCAGGACTCAAGTCTTGCAATACGTTTCCATCTTTTTCATTTTGTGTTTGCCAGCATTCATTCATGGAATCTCTTGTTATAGGCTACGGGTGAAAAAAATGAAATTGCTCTACATCTTCAGGGTTGAAGCATAATTCCTTGGAGTCACACAAGTGCCAATGATTGGCTTTTTTTTTACAAGACTGAAGCAAAACTTAAAAATTTCTGATTCACACGCTGCCGAAAAAAAAGCCCTTATTTCGAGATTGAGTTTGCAAGATTCTGTTTAGGCCCATCTTGAAACTAGCTGTTAATCTTTGTTATTTGGACTAAAACTATCAAGTGCTTTCAATGGGCGATAGAGGGCGCTGCATGCGTTTCTAAAGAGTATAAAAGGAGAGTGTTCGTCAAGCCTCATTATTTGCTCTCAGTCTCATTGTAAAAGACACACACGAGTCTCTCGCTCTCTTTTTGCCCAAAACATCATGTTTGATTTCGTCGCAGTTGCCGAGTTCATGTTCCTGCAGGGAGTCCTCGTCCCGCTCCGTGTATTTTTCACAAGTACCCGGAAACCCCGAAAAATCAATCTTGTTGGAAGCGGACTTGGACACGCTGCAGATGACCTACGCAGACGTGCGGAGAAACTTGAAAATGTCGCCTCATTTCTTCAGCGGATCCCATCAAAGACTGCCGCCGACCACCCATCATCTGACGTGCCACGTCGACCACCTGTCATCGTACTTGGGTGGAAAATTCACCCAAGACTACCTACGGGAGTCATGGCACGAGCCCCGCATCGTCTGCCTGGACTCGGCCACACACAATTTGCTGTTGGGCATCATGCCCAACGTCACCCTACTGAACGAGCAGCTCGGACAGGACATTATGCCATTGGACTTGAGTAAAAGAGCTGCCCGTTCCTTGAACACAAAATTTGGACTCGAGCCCTACTGGGACGAATAAATTATGTAAATAACTTGTAAAAAAAATATTTGTAATAAATTTGTGTTGTATTTCTTGTGTTGTATTTTTTAATAAAACCAAAAAAATATCGACAAAGTATGTCATCTTCCTCACTGGAAAATGGCATACTTTGTCGATATTTTTTTGGTTTCAATATTTAGCCAACGTTGAATAAGAGTCTTGTATACTTTGATAGCTGGATGAAAAAATAAACTTACCCTGGGAGGAAAACAAAAGTTTCTGGGATCAATCTTGGCTTTTCCGAATTAACAAGCAGTACAAGTTTCCCTCGTAACCAGTTTCCATCGATGAGGTTTTCTTGAAAAAGTTTTCTTGGCAAAGACGAATTTGTTCAAACTTGGCTTTTCCGAATAAAACAAGCAGTACAGGGCTTGTAGCAAATTGTTTCCCCTGATGAGATTTTCTTTGACAAGATGAATCCGTTCAAACTTGGCTTTTTGAAAAAAACCAGCAGTACAAGACTTGTAGCAAATTATTTCCTGTGTCCTGCAACTTGGTGAACAAATTTCTAACACCAGCAAATTGTTTCGTTTCAATCAGTAATGGAAAAGCACTATGTAAACACAACAGCAGAGTGAACAAGACCTGCAAGACATGAGCCTATATATAAGGGTTAAGAAAAAAAAAAAAAAAAAAAAAAAAAATTTTTTTTTTTTTTTTTTTTTTTTTTTGACTAGTATATAAAAGCAGCTGGCTGGCTAGATACATATCGTCTGTTGGCTGGAAGTTCTTTACAAGTTGCTGTAGCCATTTATGATCATGTGAAATCTCAACTTACAAGATAGATGTTGTGCAATCTTGAAGAACTCTATTTTAATGGATACCAAATTCCCAGTGAGACGACTCTGTTGAAGTTCTACAAGACTTCCATATCATGTACTAGTTGAATAGCAATCAATATTTGCACAAAGGTACAGCAATCTTCAATTGCCTAGCTTCCGATGATGGAAACATCTCGGAGACTGCATGGTCTTTTATTTTCATCGTCTCAAGACTTTTTCAGAAGGAACATTTTTTTTTTTGGAACTTGACGTGGCACCAGTGAAACTTTATCGACTGCTGGAAAAACACAACTTTTACCGGCCCACTAGGTTCAATCTTGACATGACCATTTTTCGATGATGGAGAAACAAATTTCAAAAGACTCGTTCGAATCTTTATGAGCTTCGCAAGTCAAGCGCCCTCCAAAATAAGTAGAAATCTTCTTTGCTTCTGTGGGCAGCAGCAATCCAAGATTGCAAACTGTAAGTAGGTAGGGTGATCTTGAAACGACACAAGTTGTAAACGAGCAAGAGTTGAAACAACTTTGTAAACAACCATCAGCTCGCAAAACTGGTAAGCATAAAGTAGGAGGAGGAGAGAAGCCTATATATAGTCACTAGGAAAAAAAAAAAAAAAAAAAAAAAAAAAAATTTTTTTTTTTTTTTTTTTTTTTTTTTTTTATTTTGACTGGTATATATAGGCTTCTTGCTCTGGGCTACAGTCTTCTATATCATACACTTGTACAATCAATCTTGGGAAAAGGTTTTTTGATTGTTACAGTTGACCATCTTCCGATGATGAAACAATCTTGGAGACCACATTTTTTTCTTCTTACTAGACACCAGTTTCAAGATGAGACGACTCTGGGCCAACAGTCTTCCATATCATATATTTGTTTAAGTGCAATCAATTATGGCAAAATGTCCTCTTTGGTTTTTCACAGTTGACCAGCGACACGACTCCGATGAATGCTCGGGAAAAAAAACAATTTCGCTGGAAATTGGACTTGTGTAACTTGATTAGCACTTGTTCAGTCAGTTTGTAATTGTGTCAATTGGTCAGTCACCAGCATTGGGGACCTTGTTTCCTTGATAATCTCTCCTTCCAGTGTCATGTGTCCGGCGGTTGCACTTGTAGTTTGCATATTTTTTCCGGGTTCTACGATTTTGTGATCTGTTTTAACAATGCAATTTTTATTTAGAATAGAATGAATTCGCAGATTGGTTTTCCGGCCAAAAGATCGCTTGCAAATGTCACATACATAAGGTTTAATTTTAGCGTGTACAGTTTTTATATGTCTGTCTAAATCACCTTTTCGTTTAAACGAAAATGAACAAAAACAACAGACATGAGATCTTTCTTCTCTGTGTACTATTAGATTGTGTTTTTTTAGAGTTCTTTTAGTGGTAAAAGAGGAACTACAATCATTACACTTGAACATTTTTCGTTTTGATGGTTTGGAATTTTCTCAAGACATGTTAGACTGTGAGTTTTTAGTTCATACTTGGTCACGAACAATTTCTTACACATGTCACATTCGTAAATTCTTATATCAGTGTGTATTCTTATGACATGCCTGTCTAAATGTTCTTTTCGTTTAAACGAAGATGTACAAAAACAACAGACATGAGGTCTTTCTTCTCTGTGTATTGTTAAATTGTGTCGTTTTAGAGTTCTTTTAGTGGTAAAAGAGGAACTACAATCATTACACTTGAACATCTTTTTGTTTTGATGGTTTGGAATTTTCTCAAGACTTGCTAGATTATGAATTTTTAGTTCACACTTGGTCACGAACAACTTGGTTTCACATATATCACACATATTTCACATATATCACTTGGTTTCTTACATATATCACATTCGTAAATTCTTATATCAGTGTGTATTCTTATGACATGCTTGTCTAAATCATTTTTCCTTGAAAATGATTTTGATCAAAAAGAACAAACGTTTTTTTTCACCAGAATATATTCCAGTCACACCCACAGCAGCCAATATCCAGTCACACCCACAGCCGCAAGTTTAGCCCAGAACGAGAAGCATATATATATACCAGTCAAAAAAAAAAAAAAAAAAAAAAAAAAAAAAAAAAAATTTTTTTTTTTTTTTTTTTTTTTTTTTTTTTTTCTAGTGACTATATATAGGCTTCTCTCCTCCTCCTACTTTATGCTTACCAGTTTTGCGAGCTGATGGTTGTTTACAAAGTTGTTTCAACTCTTGCTCGTTTACAACTTGTGTCGTTTCAAGATCACCCTACCTACTTACAGTTTGCAATCTTGGATTGCTGCTGCCCACAGAAGCAAAGAAGATTTCTACTTATTTTGGAGGGCGCTTGACTTGCGAAGCTCATAAAGATTCGAACGAGTCTTTTGAAATTTGTTTCTCCATCATCGAAAAATGGTCATGTCAAGATTGAACCTAGTGGGCCGGTAAAAGTTGTGTTTTTCCAGCAGTCGATAAAGTTTCACTGGTGCCACGTCAAGTTCCAAAAAAAAAATGTTCCTTCTGAAAAAGTCTTGAGACGATGAAAATAAAAGACCATGCAGTCTCCGAGATGTTTCCATCATCGGAAGCTAGGCAATTGAAGATTGCTGTACCTTTGTGCAAATATTGATTGCTATTCAACTAGTACATGATATGGAAGTCTTGTAGAACTTCAACAGAGTCGTCTCACTGGGAATTTGGTATCCATTAAAATAGAGTTCTTCAAGATTGCACAACATCTATCTTGTAAGTTGAGATTTCACATGATCATAAATGGCTACAGCAACTTGTAAAGAACTTCCAGCCAACAGACGATATGTATCTAGCCAGCCAGCTGCTTTTATATACTAGTCAAAAAAAAAAAAAAAAAAAAAAAAAAAAAAAAAAAATTTTTTTTTTTTTTTTTTTTTTTTTTCTTAACCCTTATATATAGGCTCATGTCTTGCAGGTCTTGTTCACTCTGCTGTTGTGTTTACATAGTGCTTTTCCATTACTGATTGAAACGAAACAATTTGCTGGTGTTAGAAATTTGTTCACCAAGTTGCAGGACACAGGAAATAATTTGCTACAAGTCTTGTACTGCTGGTTTTTTTCAAAAAGCCAAGTTTGAACGGATTCATCTTGTCAAAGAAAATCTCATCAGGGGAAACAATTTGCTACAAGCCCTGTACTGCTTGTTTTATTCGGAAAAGCCAAGTTTGAACAAATTCGTCTTTGCCAAGAAAACTTTTTCAAGAAAACCTCATCGATGGAAACTGGTTACGAGGGAAACTTGTACTGCTTGTTAATTCGGAAAAGCCAAGATTGATCCCAGAAACTTTTGTTTTCCTCCCAGGGTAAGTTTATTTTTTCATCCAGCTATCAAAGTATACAAGACTCTTATTCAACGTTGGCTAAATATTGAAACCAAAAAAATATCGACAAAGTATGCCATTTTCCAGTGAGGAAGATGACATACTTTGTCGATATTTTTTTGGTTTTATTAAAAAATACAACACAAGAAATACAACACAAATTTATTACAAATATTTTTTTTACAAGTTATTTACATAATTTATTCGTCCCAGTAGGGCTCGAGTCCAAATTTTGTGTTCAAGGAACGGGCAGCTCTTTTACTCAAGTCCAATGGCATAATGTCCTGTCCGAGCTGCTCGTTCAGTAGGGTGACGTTGGGCATGATGCCCAACAGCAAATTGTGTGTGGCCGAGTCCAGGCAGACGATGCGGGGCTCGTGCCAAGACTCCCGTAGGTAGTCTTGGGTGAATTTTCCACCCAAGTACGATGACAGGTGGTCGACGTGGCACGTCAGATGATGGGTGGTCGGCGGCAGTCTTTGATGGGATCCGCTGAAGAAATGAGGCGACATTTTCAAGTTTCTCCGCACGTCTGCGTAGGTCATCTGCAGCGTGTCCAAGTCCGCTTCCAACAAGATTGATTTTTCGGGGTTCCGGGTACTTGTGAAAAATACACGGAGCGGGACGAGGACTCCCTGCAGGAACATGAACTCGGCAACTGCGACGAAATCAAACATGATGTTTTGGGCAAAAAGAGAGCGAGAGACTCGTGTGTGTCTTTTACAATGAGACTGAGAGCAAATAATGAGGCTTGACGAACACTCTCCTTTTATACTCTTTAGAAACGCATGCAGCGCCCTCTATCGCCCATTGGAAGCACTTGATAGTTTTAGTCCAAATAACAAAGATTAACAGCTAGTTTCAAGATGGGCCTAAACAGAATCTTGCAAACTCAATCTCGAAATAAGGGCTTTTTTTTCGGCAGCGTGTGAATCAGAAATTTTTAAGTTTTGCTTCAGTCTTGTAAAAAAAAAAGCCAATCATTGGCACTTGTGTGACTCCAAGGAATTATGCTTCAACCCTGAAGATGTAGAGCAATTTCATTTTTTTCACCCGTAGCCTATAACAAGAGATTCCATGAATGAATGCTGGCAAACACAAAATGAAAAAGATGGAAACGTATTGCAAGACTTGAGTCCTGACGATTGTATCCAATACCGGAAAAGAAAACATTGGATCAAGTGGACAAGTGCTATCAATATGAAAGGCAAGAGGGTTATATAGGCAGAAAAAAAAAAAAAAAAAAAAAAAAAAAAAAAATTTTTTTTTTTTTTTTTTTTTTTTTTTGTATATATAGAGCCTCACTATCCATTTCCTTTCATTAGGTCTTGAGCCTATTGTCAGACGTAATACTTGCAACTATGGCTTTCGTCGAAAAGATACCCGTCGATCTCCATCGGGATGCTGCTATCGAGTCTTACAGGAAACGGGACTTTATGGATTTCACTGGAGCCTTGCTACAAATCTCTGCTGCCTTGCATCAGGTCGAGCTACCAGAACGTATTGCCACTCCCGACCGCATCTCTATTAAACGACACCTCAGAGCCATGTTTCCCGATTCCAGTTACAATATACGCAGTCTACATGGATTTCAATACACGAATATTTCTTTGGGAGTTGTGGATCACTGGAGTCGTTTTCATCAGACGACCGGAATCGTAGCTCTTTACAAAGAGAAATTGATTCCAAAAGTCTACGACTTGGTACGAGCGGAATGGCCGTTTAAAGTCTCGACTGCAGACTTTCAAGAACTCGGCCAACTTCTATTCGCGTGCTTATACAATCACCTGCGTTGGAGGACAGATTTCTACAAGGAGCCGACAGAGTGTGTCATTTGTCTGGAAAAGTGCCATGTCAAGAGATGGGAAACTCATTGTAATCACGTATTCCATCGAGAATGTCTCCGTAGATGGATTGGAAATCACGATACGTGTCCCTCGTGCCGACGACCCCTCTTCTGAAATGCTTTGATGGAATTGTTCCTGGTTTTCCGAATGGATAAACACTTGTAGAGAACATTGGATCAAGTGGACAAGTGCTTTCAATATAAAAGGCAAGAGTATATATAGGATCTATGAAAAAAAAAAAAAAAAAAAAAAAAAAAATTTTTTTTTTTTTTTTTTTTTTTTTTTTTTTTTCATAGATCCTATATATACTCTTGACTCGCCAACTTCTCTGTCTCTTCTTGTAGTTACCAGCTTCATGTGGTTTCAACTTTCCCGAGGATCCCGCCATGGCAAGCATTGATAGGAGCTGATGGTCGAGTCCAACTGGAAAGTTTTTGGATATTGCCTGCCTTGGCAAAGAAAAGCTTTAACCATTTCGCCAAGAGGTACGCTTAGACGCCTTTTTTCCAACTGTTTCGAGTGAACCAAGCCAGCGTTGGCATGCATCTGGATTAGAGAAGGCTTTTGACCAAGTGCGAGAGCTAAAACCGTCGTCATACCTTGTTTGCAAGTTTGGTAGAAATGAACGGCAAATCATCTCCAATGACGGAACAGTTCCTGCTTATTCGAATGGATAGATTGTCAGTAAGCTCGCAGTCTTTGAAGAAGCAAATATATTCGAGTCAACGTTGGCTACACATGAAACTCAAAAAAATTGAGAAGTGGGACCCATTTAATGGATCCCACTTCTCAATTTTTTTGAGTTTCATGAGAGAGCATGAAACTTACTCGTCCAAGATGACAACATCGTCGTCGTCGTCCAATTCCAATCTTTCTCTGTCCGAATAATGTTCATCTTCCAACTGCTGCAAGATGTTTCGTCCGAGTTCCACCGGATTAAAAGACCCGGAGAAATCGATCCGGGATGGACGGATGAATCCCAGATCAAAGTCTTTCGGCAATGCGTTGATCAAGGCGTAAAATGTCGCCGTGTCCACGCATGCCACGGGTCTGTTGTAATCGGCAATGACTCGGGCAGCCAGCGGTAAGACTTGATCCATGTCTCTGACGGTGTAGACGAGGGCATCTCGTGAAATGCAATTGTCCGGAAACGAAAAACTATTTAAAGTCCACGGGCTGTTGTAGTCCCGTTGGATGTCGTTGAATTGAAATTGGAGCAAGTCTTCATCGGACTTGATGACGATGGGCGGTCCATGCATGCGGTTGAGATACAAACGAAACATTTTGAATGTTCCGTGATGGCAGATGAAATGAGACGTGGCTACGACAGTATACTCCATGGTGAAATGAAGCGAAAAAGTTTTCCGGGGTGCCTTTTTATATGCGATGCTTATCAAAAGACACGTGACGCTTATCAGATGACACGTGATCCTTATGACGTGACTTGCCAGATGATGCATAACCAAGATTCGGTTCGTAGTGTAGTGAAGACTTTCAAGTTGTGAGAATGCAACCTGGTGAATTACTTTTGCCAAATGATTTTCTACAAGACACCAACATTACAAATCAAAGAACTATAACTACCAGGTTTCCAAGGTTGTATGAGGTGTATATCTTGCGCTATAAACACAAAATGAAATAGTAAGGAAACTAGCAGCACAAGTCAAAAGGACAAGAGTCTACAAGAGGAGGTAGAAAAAAAAAAAAAAAAAAAAAAAAAAAAAAAAAAATTTTTTTTTTTTTTTTTTTTTTTTTTTTTTTTTTTTTTCTTGTAGACTATATAAGCTCTGACTCTTTACTCCTGACTATACCTCCTCTGGTTGTGTGCTTGCGAGTTCATCATGAACAAGTTACATTCTTGTCGAGTTCGTCAGTGCGGATTCAAGTTTAAAGAATGTCTTTTTTCGAGAAATGTCCAGCGAAAGAGTTTTTGCCGCGTCACTTGTTCCGTGTGTGGTTGGGACATGTCCTTAAAGTTTTACCTCCAACATCATTTACGTACGATTCATGGAATAGACACTGACTCGTATTGCCCGTTTTGCTTCGGTTCCGAGATTGACTTTAATCATCTCAGCGAGTGTTTTATAAAAACGTTTCCATACTTGTTTGTTGGTAAGGTTCGTCCACCAAAGAATTTATCATCAGATCGTATCAACAAGATCAAACACTGATAACACCCAGCCAATCAAACTCAGTCCATCTGATAACTCCTCCCCCGAATCGTATAAATAGTTGCTCTCGGGATAAAAACTCCTCAGATCATTTCTTTCTGTCAATATGGAAGCTCACGGTCAGTACTTGCAGCAGGCGATTCGCAGATTTCCCCATGAAGCGGATTACCTCTCTCGAGCTTCGGACGTCTTGTGGGTCGCGGAAGGCACCTTTCCGGACATTCAAGTGTTGGAAGAGGCGAGAATCTTGGAAACTCTCCTCAACCCAGACGAGTTTCCTAACCGTCCCTTCATGCTGATGCTGGCGTATTTCCCTTTCGATTTGGACGTGTTTTTCGATGCGGATCGAGTCGAGACGGCAGCCCGCCAGTATGCAAGCAGACGTTTCCCCGTGCTCGCTTGGATTTGGGAAGAATACATCCTGGACTATATCTACCAATACCTGGTGGAACTCTTGCCCGAGACTCGCTTGAGCAACGAGTCCATCTTCAAACTTGGAAGCACGCTCTGGAATGCTTTGATGAGGCACACTTGGCCCAATCGGTATTTCCAGTCGACAGCGACCTGCCCCGTCTGTTTCGAGCCGACCATTTCTCTGCAAGTTCGCTTGACGACCTGCCGCCACGTCTTTTGCGAAGACTGCATCTTTAAATGGTTGGAAACTAGAAACTCTTGTCCCATGTGCCGAGCCGTCATCTTTTGGAATTATTAATAATAAGCCATGGGGCCCAAAAAAAATCCTCGAGGGACGATTGCAAAAAACAAATGCAATCGTCCCTCGAGGATTTTTTTTGGAAACGACTTTTCACCAACGTTGGCGTAAAACTATTTTGAAATTTCACCCAGAGACTATGACAAGTGTACCGATAAAGTTTTTTACCGATGCATTTCCCCCGAGAATGGTTATAAACATTACCGGCAACTTGTAGAACAGAGTAGAATTCCTTTTACAGTTTGTTTGTCCAAGATTGGTGAAAAAACAATATACTAGCGAAAGGATATTCAACAGAGTCTCGAGAAGATGCAAAAGTCTTGCAATATGTGTTTGCCCACGATTGGATGAAAGCGAAAGGATATCTACGCTATGAACACAAAATGAAAAAATAGAAACTAGCTGCACAAGTCAAAGAGGCAAAAGTCTACACGAAAAAAAAAAAAAAAAAAAAAAAAAAAAAAAAAAAAAAAAAAAAAAAAAAAAAAAAAAAAAATTTTTTTTTTTTTTTTTTTTTTTTTTTTTTTTTTTTTTTTTTTTTTTTTTTTTTTTTTGTCCTATATAAGCTCATCACCACACTCTCTGCTACATCAGTTGTGCTTTCTCTGATAGTTTACAACGTTGATGCGACGCCTACTCTTTTACAACGTATCATTTCAAGATTGACTTTTCGTACTTTCAGTTTTGCTTACTTTGACTTCCCAGATTTTGGAGCTGATTAGATAAATGACGTCACAGGACCAGCAGTATATATAGAGGAGGGTCTGCCCCATCTCCACTTCATTCTGCAAACATGTCTTCTCGTTCAAACTGCATCTTTCCTCGACCCGTCGACAATGTGGCAGCTTTGGACTCTTCCAAGGATTATTGGTTAGCCCATCTCCTACAAGTCATGGCCTACGTGTCACACATTACCGGCGAAGGTGATCGCATCTACCACAAGCCCTTGGACCCAAACACTTTCGTCAAAGGCAAAGGACTCGAACATCTCAAGTTTTGTCTTCATGCCGTCCTCGGAGAAGTGCCGTTCGACTCGCGGCAACTCGACCGCGCTTGGGATGCCATCGGCCGTCGTCTCAGAAGAGATCCGTCTCGGAGTTTGAGCAACTCCAACGTCTGTTTGCTGTTTAAACTCCACAACATGTTCCTGGTCAAGAAGGGATTCACTTTCGGCAATTGGTTGGTGGCCGAGGACGAGCAGCACGTCATCCAGACGTCCAATGCGGCCATGCTCTGCTTCGTGCTGCCCAAGAATTCCACGATCCCTGTCCAGGAACGAATGAGGCGACATTTGCCAGAGAATTATCAGTTGTTTTACGACCGATACGTTCTCCCACCACACGGCACCTACCTCGTTCCCAAAAACACCCGATACGTGTTGGTGGCCGTCCAAAAGACCATCTTTGCTTTGGACGTCCTCTCTTCAAACTATCTTTTTCAAGGAGCCACTCCATTCGATGCCTGCAGACGATATTGTACGCAGCAGGCGGAATACAACGTGCCACCTCCGACACCCTGCCGCGAATCTGAAGAACCGACGATGCGACGATGATGCCGCCGCCGCCGCCCTGCCCACCAAAGAAACGTAAATCATCTTGGGGAAATTATAAAATTCCCAAAAAAAATTGTTCTCCAGCCTCAGAACCCACTCCAGTCGTCCCAGAACCCACTCTTCCAACACAGCCTGAAATCGTGCCGCTGCCAGAAAAAGCCGCGCATGTGCCAGAAATGGATTTCAATAGCCTGGAAATTCCAAAAAGAATTGTCAACCCGTCCCAGAACCCACTCAGCCTGAAATTGTGCAGCTGCCAGAAAAAGCCTTGCAAGTGCCAGAAATGGATTTCAATAGCTTGGTAGAAGAACCATCGGGAAAAAGTGTGGCAGACTTTGTCGACAACTTTTTTTCAAACATATCTTTTGGCGACGATCCATTTCAAAAATCCACTCTCCCAGATCTGGACTTGTCCTTTTTAAATCAACCATCCAATTTAATTTTAAATCCGGCTTCTAGCAAAACAATATATGGAAACCCAAAAGACTTTCCACAAGTTCAAATTTTTTATGAAGAGCCAGAACAAGAGGCTCCTGTAAATTATTCACTGAAATAAATGTTCGTAGTGTTTTGATTGAAACACCCTTAAATATGGGGCCAAAGGATGCATTCGATGCATCCTTTGGCCCCATATTTTTGGTAAAGTGTAAATGCCAACGTTGGTGGGTGCAGAGAAACAAGGAGACGGTCTTAACAAAAAAAACTCTTGAAACGCATGTACCACGAGATTGGCCATCAAAGTCTTGTAGAGAAACTTTTTAACCGAGAGGATTCCATCAGAACATTTTTCCATCAGAGCATGATTCAAGTTTGGTAACCAGAGCTTTGGAAAGTGCCACCAGACAATTGATACCAAGACTAAAGAACCATTAGAGTAAAGGAAAAAAAGACTAAAAAAAAAAAAAAAAAAAAAAAAAAAAAAAAAAAAAAAAAAAAAAAAAAAATTTTTTTTTTTTTTTTTTTTTTTTTTTTTTTTTTTTTTTTTTTTTTTTTTTTTTTTTTTTTTTTTTTTTTTTTTTTTTTTTTTTTTCCTAGTGGGTATATAAGCCAGACACACTCTTCATGCCACAAGAGTTTACCAGAGTCTTATACATTGAGATTCTGTTTTTGAAATTTCCTTCGTTGTTATATTCGTCGTCAAAAAGATGTCGGCGGTCGACTACGTTGCAACTTGTTCGTTCATGTGGATCAACAAAAAGTGTTTGCCGTCCAAGATTGCTTTCGTGTCCGTCCACGAGCCTTCGGTTGTGTTTACCGTGGAACCAGACCCTACAACCTGTTACTTTTCCATGCAAGATGTTTTATTGAACATGTCTTTGCCTGCCAACCCATTCGTCGACATGAAAGAGGAACAACCGGGCGAAGCTTTCGTCGTCCCCGTGTGGGACATGGAACGATACATCGGAGAGTTTCACACCAAGTATTTGGAACGTCAAGATATTTGGGTAGAGGGCATCGTTGGATGTATGGACATTGCCACGTACAACTACCTGTTCCCTTTGCTTCCACTGGGCACTGTCCAATATCTGGGTGCCACTAACGTGTCGGCCACCCTAGAAGCACAACATGCAGCCCAAGTCTTGTCAAACAACAACCCTGGATGCTATGAAGTGTGTGAGGATGAATAGAGACAACCAGCAGGAGGACTTGGAGTATGCAAGGTATACCACGGGACTTGTAAAATAACTTACTTTAAGAAAAAAAAAAAAAAAAAAAAAAAAAAAAAAAAAAAAAAAAAAAAAAAAAAAAAAAAAAAAAAAAAAAAAAAAATTTTTTTTTTTTTTTTTTTTTTTTTTTTTTTTTTTTTTTTTTTTTTTTTTTTTTTTTTCCTTGATGGGTATATATACAGCCTCACCACCATTTGCTTTTCATTAGGTATTTGGTAAAGCCTATTGCCAAGTGACTTTGGAAAAACTCTTCTGCCTTTTCAACCATGGATACTCCGCTACGTTATTCGCCAATAAGCTCTGCTTCATCGAGTGCATCATCATCACCGAGTCGTACTCCATCTCCACCACGTCTCTCGAGTTTGATAACATTTCCACCGGCTCCACTTTCCCCTTTGCCTCCGTCTCCCGTGCCGCCTCATCGTTCATCATTGCAAGATCCAACGTCTCCCATGCCTCCTCGTAGACAGTCTCCATCTCCCAAGCGAGACCCGATGCAAGATCCTCGTACACAGTCTCCATCTCCCAAGCGCCACCCATTGCCATCCCATCGGCGTACATGGTGGAGAACCGAACGTGCAGATTCTCCCCAGCCTCCTAGAAAAAGTACCCAGCCACCTAGAAAAAATTCCCCGCCTCCCAGGAACTGTTCCCAACCTCCCAGAAACCATTCTTCAGATGGCCGGGCAAAGTGGTTTCCCCGACCTAGCCGTCGTCAACCGTTTGTACGTACCCACGTGCATGGTGGGGTACGTGCAGTGATATGTATCACGCCCAGTGGATTTACGCTCACCAACGGATGCTTGTCCCGCACTTTGGACGATGGCAGATGGAGCGTCGTGACGAATGCAGTGTCTACAAGTATTCGAACCATGAAGGTTGGGGAATTGATTCACACGGACCGTGCGACCTATTATCGTCTTCGACAAATGAGAGACACTCTGCCTTCAAAGGTGAAATTTTTCAAGTTGGACAAAACTTTTGACAAGCATTGTAATCTGTGTGAATCGGACCGTTGTCATCGCCATTGGGCTGTTCAAGGCATCTCTCGAGTGTTGTGTACGCCCGTCGAAGCCATTCCTCATCGCTAAATCATTTTTTCGTAATAAACAGCTTTTCATGGATGTCGTTTTGTGTTTTTGAAAAAAAATTGCAGTGGTTACGGTACTCGGACATTTTTTCGAGCGACTGCATGGGGCCTATGGCAGGTACTGTGAAACCAGCCACTTGTTGATTTCACAGTACTTTTGAGACTTGGCACGTTCGATGGATTTGATGAAACTGGTGTGAAAAGTCTCATTGCGGATCGTAGAGTCTCATCGGTCTCTCTCGGATCGACTCTTGTCAAAGTTGTTTGCCCAGAACCGGTAAAAGGTGTTTGGCCGAGTGAGTCTTGGAAACCGCTGACTTGGAAATTTTTAAATGGCCAGCGTTGGACTCGAAGACATTGTTGGGTGAATTGCATTTCTTTGGATACTCACGTGCAAAGAAGAACGAGTCTCGAGGCACATTTATTTTATCAGCTGGTAGCGTGACTGTGTTACCAAGTAAAGTTCATGAGTCTGGAAGACACGACAAGAGTGACCTAAAAAAAAAAAAAAAAAAAAAAAAAAAAAAAAATTTTTTTTTTTTTTTTTTTTTTTTTTTTTTTTTGACTTGTATATATAGACCTCACCGCTCACAGCTGTTAGTCTTGTGTTTGCGTGGCGAGGTCAAGTTTGTCATTTCCCAGTCTTTTGTTAAAAGGTTTCACAGCGTTTCATCGTCGGAAGCTCTTCAAGTGATTCGATTGAACCGCGTCACCTGCAGCTGGTTACGTGTCTCTCCTGTTACTACTGAATTATTCGGGAAAGCATTTCCTGCTATTGGATTCAACCAACATGGATGTTTGGCAAAAAGTGACTGCTCTCGAGATCCGTGTCTACGAAATTAGCCAAGAATTGAAACGACTCTCGGAAACAGATACCCGTGGGGACCAGCGTGTGGAGGAAATGAAACGGCAGCTTATAGATTGCCAAAGGAAGCTTTCCGATTTCAAACAACAGCTGCAAAGGCATTGAAGATGCATTTCTTCAGCTTCTCACCGTGGGGCTGTTCGGCATACAGCTTCATTGGCAAAAAGCTTTTCAACAGCGTCTTTTTGTTTGTCTTTTCCAAGATTGTGGTGGTCGCCGAGGACTTTTCACTCGGGTTTTTGAAACATAGCCCTTGGAGCATTCCATGAGCAGTCGAAGAAAAAAACCTTTCTTTACGAAAGAAAAAAAAATTTTTGACTTTAAAAAACATTTATATTCCTCCACCCTTTTTCTTGGATTAACCTCAGGAAAACTCTAGACAACTGTGAAACCGGCAACTTGTTGATTTCACAGTACTTTTGAGATTTGCCACTTTCGATGACCCAATGAAAATGTGATCGATTTTCCCTCGACTCTTCGATGTGAACTACCCATTTTTCGAGAAAAAAAACTTTTTGTTCGTGTCACCGGCAGCGATGTGAACCACACATTTTTCGAGGAAAAAAACTTTTTTTTCGTGTCACCGGCAGCGATGCGAACCACCTAGCAAAAAAAAAAAAAAAAAAAACAAAAAAAAAAAAAAAAAAAAAAAAACTCGTTTCCCAATATTCATGTCACCGGCAGCGTGTGTCCGGCCCGCCCAATTAGACCCGGTGTAATTGCGATAAAACTCTTCCGTGTGACCCGTTACCCGCCCCAAAAGTGCTTGAAGGATGCATTCAACTTGTTGATTTCACAGTACTTTTGAGATTTGCCACTTTCGATGGATTTGGGAGAATGATCTCATGCAGATCGACTCTTGTCAAAGTTGTTTGCCCAGAACCGGTAAAAGGTGTTTGGCCGAGTGAGACTTGGAAACCGCTGACTTGGAAATTTTTAAATGGCCAGTGTTGGACTCGAAGATGGGTGAATTGCATTTCTATGGATACTCGTGTGCAAAGAAGAACGAGTCTCTGGGGGGGGGGGGGTGGGGGGGGGGGGGTGAACGGGGGGGGAGTGGGTGGTACATTTAGTTTAAGAGAGGGGGGGTTGCTGGTAGCGTGATTGTATCATCAAGTAAAGTTCATGAGTCTGGAAAAAAAAAAAAAAAAAAAAAAAAAAAAAAAAATTTTGTGATTTTTTTTTTTTTTTTTTTTTTTAATTATTTTTTGTGTGGGGTTTTTTGAGAGAGAGTTTGTTGGTGTTTTTTTCATAGCTCCTATATATACCCCCACCACCCTATGCTTTCAAATGTTCAGATGGCGGAGATACCCTCCGGCGAAATAAAAACGCCTCAACGACAACTATAACCAATTCTTTGCTACCAAGAAACACCACGAAAGTCCTACTGTCAACGTGTGTTCGAGTGGTGGCGAAAACCTGCCGGTACTTATTTGCCAGAACATCTTGAAAACTGTCCGATAGGCCCATAAATTGCGATACGTTGCCTGTCCATTTTGTTATGGCAGACGTTCGGTGGAGGAGAGGAGATATTGGCACATCTGCCCTTTTTTGTGTCTCAGCATCGTCAGGCATGCTTGCGAAATTTTTTTAAAAACATTGGGGGGTCACATAAACAACAACCACCGGTGAGATGCTCAGATGGATAATGACCGTGACAACACCAGAAAAAATGAAACTTGCACGATTCCATTTTCCCTTGCCCGCCGGGAGAAAAACGACCACCTTAACGAGTTTTTTGCGCGAGACTTGGTTACACTCAACCCATCCGACGTGGGTGTCAGAAAGGCAATCGATGGATGGGAGGACGCGTCATCCCGAATTTGGCGATTTCGTTTTACGCTCCCTTTTCGCGGACGATGAGCTCTTTTAGCCAGAGTGAAGGGTTTCCCAGCACGTGTTATTCAGTTCCGTCAGAGTGGATTAGTGCATACGCATACATACATTTTCCGATTATATTCTTTCCGGGGGAGTATGTCAATTTTTTCACTTGATGGTGAGAGCACGCGTGTGGAAAAGGTTCGACCAGATGTCCTTGGTCGGGAGTACATTCTTCTCAACTTTGGCAGACGTTGTGTGACGGCAACTCATGTGGCAGGAACCCGTCGAGGAAGATCGCATTTCATCACCGCCCACTTGATGGTGGCCGTGAAACCGGAGGATGTATTCGAATTCAAGAATCTAATGGAAGTCGGTGGTGGCCAGAGAACCGAGGAGAAGTGGTCCACTGCAGAAAAGAACAAATTGTGCATACGCCATCCGATTGACTGGTTAAGTCATCTTTGAAAATGTATTGCCTGTCTGTAATGTGAGCCCGCAGAAAAGGCACAATGTGGATGGCTATGTGCAATGAAGATGAAAACGGAGAAAGGGATCCCCAACTTATTGGATTTTTCCAACGAATTGAGGATCCTTGCGCCAAGTTGGAGCGGATGGCAATCGTTGTGGGCCCGACGGGTCCCACTGCTAACAACGTTGGATTTCGTAAAAGGTATACGCGACAGAGACCTTTCTAGTTTTTACACCCATATCCAAGAAACGTGCGCAAATCGAGTGGGTGTGTCGAGCTACGTTTATTTTGGAACTTGAACGAATGCGATTGTGTGATTTCCGTTTGCCAAACAGTACGAGTTTGTGCGACGAGGAAGATGTAAGAAGACCGACCCGTGGTGTACATGCATGGTCGTCAAAACGGTTTTTGAGGGTACGAGTCCCCGGACTGCAGAGTCTCAAGTATGCACGACTGGTTTGCGGCATCAAGAGGCGAACGGGCAATATTTTTTGGAAATGCGAGATTGACAGCTATTAACGAGTTGGGCCATTCAACAGACACTATGTATGAACGTAATAAACCAAGGTAGAGGACATTTTGAACGCACTCACCATACAGAACAAGATCAAATGACGAGCTACATGAAATAAGTTCGAGAGGAATAGTGAACATTGGAAGAATATAGCTTGCGCCTGTCTGAACAATCGAAAAAGCTTGAGAGGCCGAGTTGATACAGGTGTAAAAAGGATTGCGAGAATTGCATACGGAGAATCAAAAGCGTTTACGACGAACCAAGAAATGTTATTGAGAAAAGGCCGGAACATTTTCAAAAGTAGGAAGCCAGCAATGGCAAAAAGGAAAAGGATCAATGGCAAAAAGACAAAGAGCAAACAATGGCAAAATGAAAGAGAGCATGGCAAAAAAGAAAAGAATCAATGCAAAAAGACAAAGAGCAACAATGGCAAAATGAAAAGAGAGGCAGTGGCAAAAAGAAAAGAAACAATTGCGATAAAGAAATAGCTAATTGCAGAGAAACTAGCCAAATGTGTTATGCCACATCCTCCGGTCCCTTTATAGCAGCCGGCCCACAGATTGTTTTTTCAAAAGAATAAAACAGCATCAGAAGAAACATCATTCAAAAGAGATAATAAAACAGCATATATACATCAAAAAAAAAAAAAAAAAAAAAAAAAAAAAATTTTTTTTTTTTTTTTTTTTTTTTTTTTTTGAAGTATATATATATGAGCCTCACCGTTTTCAGCTGTTAGTACCCTTTTTGCTTGTGTTCTGAACCTTGGAAGAGTTTGTCATTAGAAAATTTTCCAAGTCTTACTTTTAAAAAGGTTTGGTTCCTTAGAGTTTTTATCGGAAGATTGTCAATTGAATCGTGTACAGATTGCACCTAGTTACCATTGTCTAAAGCTGGTTACGAGGAGCGTGTCTCCTTGTTTGTTCTGTTGTTAGAAAGTGTTCTCCTTGTTAGAAAAGCCTTCCCGATTCAACCAACATGGATGTACGGCAAAAAGTGACTTCTCTCGAGATCCGTATCTACGAAATCAGCCAAGACTTGAAACGACTCTCGGAAACCGATACGCGTGAGGACGTGCGTATAGAGGAAATGAAACGGCAGCTTATATATTGCCAAAGGAAACTTTTCGATTTCAAACGACAACTGCAAAGGCCTGCTGCGGAACATTGAAAACGCGTTTCACAGCTCTGTCCCATGGAAGCTGGAACCCCACCTCTGACGGGCAAACCTTTTTTTCAACGAAGAGACCTGACTTGGAAATCAAAAATTGCCAGCGCAAAGACATCGTTGGGTGAAAGAGGACGTTGCGCTGGCAATGCTTTGATTCCAAACTTCAGTTACTATCAGCTCGGTCTCTTCGTTGAAAAACAGGTTTGCCGTCAGAGGTGGGGTTCCAGCTTCCATGGGACAGAGCTGTGAAACGCGTTTTCAATGTTCCGCAGCAGGCCTTTGCAGTTGTCGTTTGAAATCGAAAAGTTTCTTTGGCAATATATAAGCTGCCGTTTCATTTCCTCTATACGCACGTCCTCACGCGTATCGGTTTCCGAGAGTCGTTTCAAGTCTTGGCTGATTTCGTAGATACGGATCTCGAGAGAAGTCACTTTTTTGCCGTACATCCATGTTGGTTGAATCGGGAAGGCTTTTCTAACAAGGAGAACACTTTCTAACAACAGAACAAACAAGGAGACACGCTCCTCCGTAACCAGCAAGGTTCAATCTGTACACGATTCAATTGACAATCTTCGATAAAACTCTAAGGAACAAAAGCTTTTAAAATAAGACTGGGAAATTTCTAATGACAAATCTTCAAGGTTCAGAACACAAGCAAAAGACTAACAGCTGAGAACGGTGAGGCTCTATATATACGCATCAAGAAAAAAAAAAAAAAAAAAAAAAAAAAAAAAATTTTTTTTTTTTTTTTTTTTTTTCAAAAAAATCCATCTGCTATTTTATTCTTTTGAAAAACCATCTGTGGGCCGGCTGCTATACAGGTACCGGAGGATGTGGCATAACACATTTGCTAGTGTTTTCTGCAATTCAGCTATTTCTTCTCGCAATTGATTCTTTTCTTTTTGCCACTGCTCTCTTTCATTTTGCCATTGTTGCTCTTTGTCTTTTTGCCATTGATTCTTTTCTTTTTGCCACTGTTCTCTATCTTTTTGCCACTGTTCCCGCACTTTCTCCAACATTTCTTCGGTTCGTCGTAAACGCTTTTGATTCTCCGTATGCATTTCTCGTAAATCCTTTTTACATTGTTTCAACTCGGCCTCAAGCTTAACGATTGATTCAGACTGGCGCAAAGCTATATTCTTCCAATGTTCACTGTTCCTCTCGAACTCTTTCATGTAGCTCGTCATTTGAATCTTTTCCTGTTGGTGAGTGGCGTTCAAACTGTCCACTACCTTGGTTATAACGTTCATACATCGTGTCTGTTGATGGCCCAACACGTAATAGCTGTCAAACACGCATTTCCAAAAAATATTGCCCGTTCGCCTTTGATGCCGCAGCCAGTCGTGATACTTGAGACTCTGCAGCTCCGGGACGTACCTCAAAAACCGTTTGACGCCATGCATGTACACCACGGGTCGGTCTTCTTCATCTTCCTCGTCGCACAACTCGTACTGTTTGGCAAACGGAATCACACAATCGCATTCGTTCAAGTCCAAATAACGCAGCTCGACACACCACTCGTTGCGCACGTTCTTGATATGGGTGTAAAAACTAGAAAGGTCTCTGTCGCGATACCTTTTCGAAATCAACGTAGCGTGACCGTCGGGCCACAACGAAGCCATCGCCAACTTGGCGCAAGGACTCAATTCGTTGAAAATCCAATAGTGGGATCCCTTTCCTCCGTTTTCATTGCCATAGCCATCACACGTGCCTTTTCTGCGGCTCACATACGACAGGCAATACATCAAGTGACTACAGTCATCGATGGCGATGCACAATTTGTTTTTTTGCCGTGGACCACTTCTCCTCGGTTCTCTGGCCACCACCGACTTCCATTGATTCTTGAATTCGAATACATCCTCCGGTTTCATGGCCACCATCAAGTGGCGGTGATGAATGCGATCTTCCTCGACGGGCCCTGCCACATGAGTGCCGTCACACAACGTGCCAAAGTTGAGAAAATGTACTCCCGACCAAGACATCTGGTCGAACCTTTTCCACACGCGTGCTCTCACCATCAAGTGAAAAAAGACATACTCCCCGGAAAAAAATAATCGGAAAATGTTGTATGCGTATGCACCCAATCCACTCTGAGGACTGAATAATACGTGCTGGGAACCCTTCACTCGGCTAAAGAGCTCATCGTCCGGAAAAGGTGCGTAAAACGAATCGCCAAATTCGGGATGACGCGTCCTCCCATCCATCGATTGCCTGACACCCCGTCGATTGTGAGTGTAACAGGTCTCGCAAAACTCGGGTGGTCGTTTTTCTTCCGGCGGCAACGGAATCGTGCATAGTTTCATTTTTTCAGGTGTTGTCACGTTATTATCCATCTGAGGCATCTCACCGGTGCAACCATTTAAAAAATTTCGCAAGCATGCCTGACGATGCTGAGACACAAAAGGCAGAGTGCCAATATCGCCTCTCCTCCACCGAACGTTGCCATAACAAAATGGACAGGCCGTATCGCAATTTATGCCATGGACAGTTTTCAAATGTCTGGCAAAAGTACCCACGGTTTCGCCACCACTCGAACAACGTTGACAGTAGACTACGTGGTGTTTCTTGGTAGCAAAGAATTGGTTATAGTTGTCGTTGAGGCGTTTTATTTCGCTGGAGGGTATCTCCGCCATCCGAACATTTGAAAGCACAGAGTGGTGGGGGTATATATAGGAGCTATGAAAAAAAAAAAAAAAAAATAATTTTTTTTTTTTTTTTTTTTTTTTCCTAACCTCTCTTCCAGACTCATGAACTTTACTTGATGATACAATCACGCTACCAGCAGGTAAACTAAATGTACCACGAGACTCGTTCTTCTTTGCACACGAGTATCCATAGAAATGCAATTCACCCATCTTCGAGTCCAACACTGGCCATTTAAAAATTTCCAAGTCAGCGGTTTCCAAGTCTCACTCGGCCAAACACCTTTTACCGGTTCTGGGCAAACAACTTTGACAAGAGTCGATCTGCATGAGATCATTCTCCCAAATCCATCGAAAGTGGCAAATCTCAAAAGTACTGTGAAATCAACAAGTTGAATGCATCCTTCAAGCACTTTTGGGGGTAACGGGTCACACGGAAGAGTTTTATCGCAATTACACCGAGTCTAATTGGGCGGGCCGGACACACGCTGCCGGTGACATGAATATTGGGAAACGAGTTTTTTTTTTGCTAGGTGGTTTGCAATGCTGCCGGTGACACGAAAAAAAAGTTTTTTTCCTCGAAAAATGTGTGGTTCACATCGCTGCCGGTGACACGAACAAAAAGTTTTTTTTCTCGAAAAATGGGTAGTTCACATCGAAGAGTCGAGGGAAAATCGATCACATTTTCATTGGGTCATCGAAAGTGGCAAATCTCAAAAGTACTGTGAAATCAACAAGTTGCCGGTTTCACAGTTGTCTAGAGTTTTCCTGAGGTTAATCCAAGAAAAAGGGTGGAGGAATATAAATGTTTTTTAAAGTCAAAAATTTTTTTTTCTTTCGTAAAGAAAGGTTTTTTTCTTCGACTGCTCATGGAATGCTCCAAGGGCTATGTTTCAAAAACCCGAGTGAAAAGTCCTCGGCGACCACCACAATCTTGGAAAAGACAAACAAAAAGACGCTGTTGAAAAGCTTTTTGCCAATGAAGCTGTATGCCTTGAACAGCCCCACGGTGAGAAGCTGAAGAAATGCATCTTCAATGCCTTTGCAGCTGTTGTTTGAAATCGGAAAGCTTCCTTTGGCAATCTATAAGCTGCCGTTTCATTTCCTCCACACGCTGGTCCCCACGGGTATCTGTTTCCGAGAGTCGTTTCAATTCTTGGCTAATTTCGTAGACACGGATCTCGAGAGCAGTCACTTTTTGCCACACATCCATATTAATTGAATCCAATAGCAGGAAAGACACGGAACCAGCTGCAGGTGACGCGGTTCAATCGAATCAATTGAAGAGCTTCCTACGATGAAACGCTGTGGAACGTTTTAACAAAAGACTCTGGGAAATGACAAACTTGACTAGCCACGCAAACACAAGACTACCAGCTGTGAGCAGTGATGCTCTATATATACTCAGCAAGAAAAAAAAAAAAAAAAAAAAAAATTTTTTTTTTTTTTTTTTTTTTTTTTTTTAACCTCCTCTTGTCGTGTCTTCCAAACTCATGAACTTTTCTTGATGCCATAGTCACGCTACCAGCTGGTAAAATAAATGTTCATTCTTCTTTGACTCGTTCTTCTTTGCACATGAGTATATCCAAAGAAATGCAATTCACCCAACAATGTCTTCGCGTCCAACGCTGGCCATTTAAAAATTTCCAAGTCACGGGTTTACAAGACTCACTCGGCCAAACACCTTTTACCGGTTCTGGGCAAACAACTTTGACAAGAGTCGATCCGAGAGAGACCGATGAGACTCTGCGATCCGCAATGAGACCATTTTCCCAAATCTATCGAACGTGCCAAGTCTCAAAAGTACTGTGAAATCAACAAGTGGCTGGTTTCACAGTACCTGCCATAGGCCCCATGCAGTCGCTCGAAAAAATGTCCGAGTACCGTAACCACTGCCATTTTTTTTCAAAAACACAAAACGACATCCATGAAAAGTTGTTTATTTCAAAAAATGATTTAGCGATGAGGAATGGCTTCGACGGGCGTACACAACACTCGAGAGATGCCTTGAACAGCCCAATGGCGATGACAACGGTCCGATTTACACAGATTACAATGTTTGTCAAAAGTTTTGTCCAACTTGAAAAATTTCACCTTTGAAGGCAGAGTGTCTCTCATTTGTCGAAGACGATAATAGGTCGCACGGTCCGTGTGAATCAATTCCCCAACCTTCATGGTTCGAATATTTGTAGACACTGCATTCGTCACGACGCTCCATCTGCCATCGTCCAAAGTGCGGGACAAGCATCCGTTGGTGAGCGTAAATCCACTGGGCGTGATACATATCACTGCACGTACCCCACCATGCACGTGGGTACGTACAAACGGTTGACGACGGCTAGGTCGGGGAAACCACTTTGCCCGGCCATCTGAAGAATGGTTTCTGGGAGGTTGGGAACAGTTCCTGGGAGGCGGGGAATTTTTTCTAGGTGGCTGGGTACTTTTTCTAGGAGACGGGAAACTTTTTCTAGGAGGCTGAGGAGAATCTGCACGTTCGGTTCTCCACCATGTACGCCGATGGGATGGGTTTTGCCTAGGAGACTGTGTACGAGGATCTTGCATCGGGTCTCGCTTGGGAGATGGAGACTGTCGACGAGGAGGCATGGGAGACGTTGGATCTTGCAATGATGAACGATGCGGCGGTACGGGAGACGGCGGCAACGGGGAGAGTGGAGCTGGTGGAAATGTTATCAAACTCGGGAGACGTGGTGGAGATGGAGTACGACTCGGTGATGATGATGCACTCGATGAAGCAGAGCTTATTGGCGAATAACGTAGCGGAGTATCCATGGTTGAAAAGGCAGAAGAGTTTTTCCAAAGTCACTTGGCAATAGGCTTTACCAAATACCTAATGTAAAGCAAATGGTGGTGAGGCTGTATATATACCCATCAAGGAAAAAAAAAAAAAAAAAAAAATTTTTTTTTTTTTTTTTTTCCTCACTTCTATTTTACAAGTCCCGTGGTATACCTTGCATACTCCAAGTCCTCCTGCTGGTTGTCTCTATTCATCCTCACACACTTCATAGCATCCAGGGTTGTTGTTTGACAAGACTTGGGCTGCATGTTGTGCTTCTAGGGTGGCCGACACGTTAGTGGCACCCAGATATTGGACAGTGCCCAGTGGAAGCAAAGGGAACAGGTAGTTGTACGTGGCAATGTCCATACATCCAACGATGCCCTCTACCCAAATATCTTGACGTTCCAAATACTTGGTGTGAAACTCTCCGATGTATCGTTCCATGTCCCACACGGGGACGACGAAAGCTTCGCCCGGTTGTTCCTCTTTCATGTCGACGAATGGGTTGGCAGGCAAAGACATGTTCAATAAAACATCTTGCATGGAAAAGTAACAGGTTGTAGGGTCTGGTTCCACGGTGAACACAACCGAAGGCTCGTGGACGGACACGAAAGCAATCTTGGACGGCAGACACTTTTTGTTGATCCACATAAAAGAGCAAGTTGCAACGTAGTCGACCACCGACATCTTTTTGACGACGAATATAACAACGAAGGAAATTTCAAAAACAGAATCTCAATGTATGAAACTCTAGTAAACTCTTGTGGCATGAAGAGTGTGCCTGGCTTATATACCCACTAGAAAAAAAAAAAAAAAAAAAAAAAAAAAATTTTTTTTTTTTTTTCCACTACTTCTTTTACTCCATGGTTCTTTAAGTCTTGGTATCAATTGTCTGGTGGCACTTTCCAAAGCTCTGGTTACCAAACTTGAATCATGCTCTGATGGAAAAGATGTTCTGATGGAATCCTCTCGGTTAAAAAGTTTCCCTCCAAGACTTTGATGGCCAATCTCGTGGTACATGCGTTTCAAGAGTTTTGTTTTTGTTAAGTCCGTCTCCTTGTTTCTCTGCACCCACCAACGTTGGCATTTACACTTTACCAAAAATATGGGGCCAAAGGATGCATCGAATGCATCCTTTGGCCCCATATTTAAGGGTGTTTCAATCAAAACACTATGCGAACATTTATTTCAGTGAATAATTTACAGGAGCCTCTTGTTCTGGCTCTTCATAAAAAATTTGAACTTGTGGAAAGTCTTTTGGGTTTCCATATATTGTTTTGCTAGAAGCCGGATTTAAAATTAAATTGGATGGTTGATTTAAAAAGGACAAGTCCAGATCTGGGAGGTTAGATTTTTGAAATGGATCGTCGCCAAAAGATATGTTTGAAAAAAAGTTGTCGACAAAGTCTGCCACACTTTTTCCCGATGGTTCTTCTACCAAGCTATTGAAATCCATTTCGGGCACATGCGCGGCTTTTTCTGGCGGCGGCACAATTTCAGGCTGTGTGGGTTCTGGTACGGGTTGACAATTCTTTTTGGGAATTTCCAGGCTATTGAAATCCATTTCGGACACATGCGAGGCTTTTTCTGGCAGCGGCACGATTTCAGGCTGTGTTGGAAGAGTGGGTTCTGGGACGACTGGAGTAGGTTCTGAGGCTGGAGAACAATTTTTTTTGGGAATTTTATAATTTCCCCAAGATGATTTACGTTTCTTTGGTGGGCAGGGCGGCGGCGGCATCATCGTCGAGGGTGGTGGCGGCATCATCGAGGGTTCGGGAGATCGGCAGGGTGTCGGAGGTGGCACGTTGTATTCCGCCTGCTGCGTACAATACCGTTTGCAGGCATCGAATGGAGTGGCTCCTTGAAAAAGATAGTCTGTAGAGAGGACGTCCAAAGCAAAGATGGTCTTTTGGACGGCCACCAACACGTATCGGGTGTTTTTGGGAACGAGGTAGGTGCCGTGTGGTGGGAGAACGTATCGGTCGTAAAACAACTGATAATTCTCTGGCAAATGTCGCCTCATTCGTTCCTGGGCTGGGATCGTGGAATTCTTGGGCAGCACGAAGCAGAGCATGGCCGCATTGGACGTCTGGATGACGTGCTGCTCGTCCTCGGCCACCAACCAATTGCCGAAAGTGAATCCCTTCTTGACCAGGAACATGTTGTGGAGCTTGAACAGCAAACAGACGTTGGAGTTGCTCAAACTCCGAGACGGATCTCTTCTGAGACGACGGCCGATGGCATCCCAAGCGCGGTCGAGTTGCCGCGAGTCGAACGGCACTTCTCCGAGGACGGCATGAAGACAAAACTTGAGATTTTCGAGTCCTTTGCCTTTGACGAAAGTGTTTGGGTCCAAGGGCTTGTGGTAGATGCGATCACCTTCGCCGGTAATGTGTGACACGTAGGCCATGACTTGTAGGAGATGGGCTAACCAATAATCCTTGGAAGAGTCCAAAGCTGCCACATTGTCGACGGGTCGAGGAAAGATGCAGTTTGAACGAGAAGACATGTTTGCAGAATGAAGTGGAGATGGGGCAGACCCTCCTCTATATATACTGCTGGTCCTGTGACGTCATTTATCTAATCAGCTCAAGAATCTGGGAAGTCAAAGTAAGCAAATCTGGAAGTAAGAAAAAGTCAATCTTGAAATGATACGTTGTAAAAGAGTAGGCGTCGCATCAACGTTGTAAACTATCAGAGAAAGCACAACTGATGTAGCAGAGAGTGTGATGATGAGCTTATATAGGACTAAAAAAAAAAAAAAAAAAAAAAAAAAATTTTTTTTTTTTTTTTTTTTTTTTTTTTTTCGTGTAGACTTTTGCCTCTTTGACTTGTGCAGCTAGTTTTTATTTTTTCATTTTGTGTTCATAGCGTAGATATCCTTTCGTTTTCATCCAATCGTGGGCAAACACATATTGCAAGACTTTTGCATCTTCTCGAGACTCTGTTGAATATCCTTTCGCTAGTGTATTGTTTTTAACCAATCTTGGACAAACAAAACTGTAAAAGGGATTCTTCTACAAGTTGCCGGTAATGTTTATAACCATTCTCGGGGGAAATGCATCGGTAAAAAACTTTATCGGTACACTTGTCATAGTCTCTGGGTGAAAATTTCAATAGTTTTATGCCAACGTTGGTGAAAAGTCGTTTCCAAAAAAAACCCTCGAGGGACGATTGCATTTGTTTGCAATCGTCCCTCGAGGGTTTTTTTTGGGTCCCATGGCTATTATTAATAATTCCAAAAGATGACGGCTCGGCACATGGGACAAGAGTTTCTAGTTTCCAACCATTTAAAGATGCAGTCTTCGCAAAAGACGTGGTGGCAGGTCGTCAAGCGAACTTGCAGAGAAATGGTCGGCTCGAAACAGACGGGGCAGGTCGCTGTCGCCTGGAAATATCGATTGGGCCAAGTGTGCCGCATCAAAGCATTCCAAAGCGTGCTTCCAAGTTTAAAGATGGACTCGTTGCTCAAGCGAGTCTCGGGCAAGAGTTCCACCAGGTATTGGTAGATATAGTCCAGGATGTATTCTTCCCAGATCCAAGCGAGCACGGGGAAACGTCTGCTTGCATACTGGCGGGCTGCCGTCTCGACTCGATCCGCATCGAAAAACACGTCCAAATCGAAAGGGAAATACGCCAGCATCAGCATGAAGGGACGGTTAGGAAACTCGTCTGGGTTGAGGAGAGTTTCCAAGATTCTCGCCTCTTCCAACACTTGAATGTCCGGAAAAGTGCCTTCCGCGACCCACAAGACGTCCGAAGCTCGAGAGAGGTATTCCGCTTCATAGGGGAATCTACGAATCGCCTGCTGCAAGTACTGACCGTGAGCTTCCATATTGACAGAAAGAAATGATCTGAGGAGTTTTTTATCCCGAGAGCAACTATTTATACGATTCGGGGGAGGAGTTATCAGATGGACTGAGTTTGATTGGCTGGGTGTTATCAGTGTTTGATCTTGTTGATACGATCTGATGATAAATTCTTTGGTGGACAAACCTTACCAACAAACAAGTATGGAAACGTTTTTATAAAACACTCGCTGAGATGATTAAAGTCAATCTCGGAACCGAAGCAAAACGGGCAATACGAGTCAGTGTCTATTCCATGAATCGTACGTAAATGATGTTGGAGGTAAAACTTTAAGGACATGTCCCAACCACACACGGAACAAGTGACGCGGCAAAAACTCTTTCGCTGGACATTTCTCGAAAAAAGACATTCTTTAAACTTGAATCCGCACTGACGAACTCGACAAGAATGTAACTTGTTCATGATGAACTCGCAAGCACACAACCAGAGGAGGTATAGTCAGGAGTAAAGAGTCAGAGCTTATATAGTCTACAAAAAAAAAAAAAAAAAAAAAAAAAAAAAAATTTTTTTTTTTTTTTCCTACCTCCTCTTGTAGACTCTTGTCCTTTTGACTTGTGCAGCTAGTTGCCTTACTCTTTCATTTTGTGTTCATAGCGTATAGATATCCACCTCATACAACCTTGGAAACTTGTAGTTATAGTTCTTTGATTTGTAATGTTGGTGTCTTGTAGAAAATCATTAGGCAAAAGTAATTCACCAGGTTGCATTCTCAAACTTGAAAGTCTTCACTACACTACGAACCGAATCTTGGTTATGCATCATCTGGCAAGTCACGTCATAAAGATCACGTGTCATCTGATAAGCGTCACGTGTCTTTTGATAAGCATCGCATATAAAAAGGCCCCCCGGAAAACTTTTTCGCTTCATTTCACCATGGAGTATACTGTCGTAGCCACGTCTCATTTCATCTGCCATCACGGAACATTCAAAATGTTTCGTTTGTATCTCACCCGCTTGCATGGACCGCCCATCGTCATCAAGTCCGATGAAGACTTGCTCCAATTTCAATTCAACGACATCCAACGGGACTACAACAGCCCGTGGACTTTAAATAGTTTTTCGTATCCGGACAATTCCATTCCACGAGATGCCCTCGTCTACACCATCAGGGACATTGATCAATTTTTACCGCTGGCTGCCCGAATCATCGCCGATTACAACAAACCCGTGGCATGCGTGGACACGGCGACATTTTACGCCTTGATCAACGCATTGCCGAAAGAGTTTGATCTGGGATTCATCCGTCCATCCCGGATCGATTTCTCCGGGTCTTATAATCCGATGGAGCTGGGACGAAATGTCTTGCAGCAGTTGGAAGATGAACATTTTTCGGACAGAGAAAGATTGGAATTGAACGATGACGACGATGATGTTGTCATCTTGGACGAGTAAGTTTCATGCTCTCTCATGAAACTCAAAAAAATTGAGAAGTGGGATCCATTAAATGGGTCCCACTTCTCAATTTTTTTGAGTTTCATGTGTAGCCAACGTTGACTCGAATATATTTGGTTCTCTACAAGTGTTTATCCATTCGGAAAAACCAGGAACTCATTGGAGATGATTTGCCGCTCATTTCTACCAAACTTGCAAACAAGGTATGACGACGGTTAAGTTCTCGCACTTGGTCAAATCCTTCTCTAATCCAGATGCATGCCAACGCTGGCTTGGTTCACTCGAAACAGTTGGAAAAAAGGCGTCTAAGCGTACCTCTTGGCGAAATGGTTAAAGCTTTTCTTTGCCAAGGCAGGCAATATCCAAAAACTTTCCAGTTGGACTCGACCATCAGCTCCTATCAATGCTTGCCATGGTGGAATCCTCGGGAAAGTTGAAACCACATGAAGCTGGTAACTACAAGAAGAGACAGAGAAGTTGGCGAGTCAAGAGTATATATAGGATCTATGAAAAAAAAAAAAAAAAAAAAAAAAATTTTTTTTTTTTTTTGTCTATACTCTATATAACCCTCTTGCCTTTCATATTGATAGCACTTGTCCACTTGATCCAATGTTCTCTACAAGTGTTTATCCATTCGGAAAACCAGGAACAATTCCATCAAAGCATTTCAGAAGAGGGGTCGTCGGCAAGAGGGACACGTATCGTGATTTCCAATCCATCTACGGAGACATTCTCGATGGAAAACGTGATTACAATGAGTTTCCCATCTCTTGACATGGCACTTTTCCAGACAAATGACACACTCTGTCGGCTCCTTGTAGAAATCCGTTCTCCAACGCAGGTGATTGTATAAGCACGCGAGGAGAAGTTGGCCGAGTTCTTGAAAGTCTGCAGTCGAGACTTTAAACGGCCATTCCGCTCGTACCAAGTCGTAGACTTTTGGAATCAATTTCTCTTTGTAAAGGGCTACTATTCCGGTCGTCTGATGAAAACGACTCCAGTGATCCACAACTCCCAAAGAAATATTCGTGTATTGAAATCCATGTAGACTGCGTATATTGTAACTGGAATCGGGAAACATCTCTTTGAGGTGTCGTTTAATAGAGATGCGGTCGGGAGTGGCAATACGTTCTGGTAGCTCGGCCTGATGCAAGGCAGCAGAGATTTGTAGCAAGGCTCCAGTGAAATCCATAAAGTCCCGTTTCCTGTAAGACTCGATAGCAGCATCCCGATGGAGATCGACGGGTATCTTTTCGACGAAAGCCATAGTTGCAAGTATTACGTCTGACAATAGGCTCAAGACCTAATGAAAGGAAATGGATAGTGAGGCTCTATATATACAAAAAAAAAAAAAAAAAAAAAAAAAAATTTTTTTTTTTTTTTTTTTTCTATACTCTATATAACCCTCTTGCCTTTCATATTGATAGCACTTGTCCACTTGATCCAATGTTTTCTTTTCCGGTATTGGATACAATCGTCAGGACTCAAGTCTTGCAATACGTTTCCATCTTTTTCATTTTGTGTTTGCCAGCATTCATTCATGGAATCTCTTGTTATAGGCTACGGGTGAAAAAAATGAAATTGCTCTACATCTTCAGGGTTGAAGCATAATTCCTTGGAGTCACACAAGTGCCAATGATTGGCTTTTTTTTTACAAGACTGAAGCAAAACTTAAAAATTTCTGATTCACACGCTGCCGAAAAAAAAGCCCTTATTTCGAGATTGAGTTTGCAAGATTCTGTTTAGGCCCATCTTGAAACTAGCTGTTAATCTTTGTTATTTGGACTTGAACTATCAAGTGCTTTCAATGGGCGATAGAGGGCGCTGCATGCGTTTCTAAAGAGTATAAAAGGAGAGTGTTCGTCAAGCCTCATTATTTGCTCTCAGTCTCATTGTAAAAGACACACACGAGTCTCTCGCTCTCTTTTTGCCCAAAACATCATGTTTGATTTCGTCGCAGTTGCCGAGTTCATGTTCCTGCAGGGAGTCCTCGTCCCGCTCCGTGTATTTTTCACAAGTACCCGGAACCCCGAAAAATCAATCTTGTTGGAAGCGGACTTGGACACGCTGCAGATGACATACGCAGACGTGCGGAGAAACTTGAAAATGTCGCCTCATTTCTTCAGCGGATCCCATCAAAGACTGCCGCCGACCACCCATCATCTGACGTGCCACGTCGACCACCTGTCATCGTACTTGGGTGGAAAATTCACCCAAGACTATCTACGGGAGGCATGGCACGAACCCCGCATCGTCTGCCTGGACTCGGCCACACACAATTTGCTGTTGGGCATCATGCCCAACGTCACCCTACTGAACGAGCAGCTCGGACAGGACATCATGCCATTGGACTTGAGTAAAAGAGCTGCCCGTTCCTTGAACACAAAATTTGGACTCGAGCCCTACTGGGACGAATAAATTATGTATATAACTTGTAAAAAAAATATTTGTAATAAACGTGTAATGTATTTCTTGTGTTGTATTTTTTAATAAAACCAAAAAAAATGGCAAAGTATGCCATCTTCCCTTCAAAAAGGGAAGAAGGCATACTTTGCCATTTTTTTTGGGTTCAATATTTAGCCAACGTTGAATAAGAGTCTTGTATACTTTGATAGCTGGATGAAAAAATAAACTTACCCTTTTCTGGACTGGAAAAACAAAAAGTTTCTGGGATCAATCTTGGCTTTTCCGAATAAACCAGCTTTACCGACAGATTCCACCGATGAGATTTTCTTTGAAAAAGTTTTCTTGACAAAGACGAATCGGTTCAAACTTGGCTAAGACGCTGGTCCCCACGGGTATCTGTTTCCGAGAGTCGTTTCAAGTCTTGGCTAATTTCGTAGACACGGATCTCGAGAGCAGTCACTTTTTGCCATACATCCATGCTAGTTGAATCCAATAGCAATTGAAGAGCTTCCGATGAAACGAGTAGTGACAGGATAGACACGTAATCAGCTTGAGGTGACGCGGTTCAATGGAATCAATTGAAGAGCTTCCTACGATGAAACGCTGTGGAAAGTTTTTAACAAAAGACTTTGAAATTTTTTAATGACAAACTTGACCAGCCAAGGAAGCACAAGACTAACAGCTGCGAGCAGTGAGGCTCTATATATACCCATCAAAAAAAAAAAAAAAAAAAAAAAAAAATTTTTTTTTTTTTTTTTTTTTTTTTGATGGGTATATATAGAGCCTTCTCGTTCTGGGCTACAGTCTTCTATATCATAAACTTGTTTGACCACAATCGATCTTGGACACAATCACTGGTTTCCCGATGGAACGACTATGAGACGACGGACTTTCATATCATATACTTTTTTAATCACAATCAATTTTGGCAAAAGGTCCTTTGGTTTTCACAGTTGACCAGCAACACTACTCCAATATGAATGCTGGGGAAAAACAATTTTGCTGGACAATAGCTTCCCAGACAAGACGACTCGGTTCAATCGTTGCTTTCTGAATAAACAGTCAGAACAGGACTTGTGAAACTTGGACGTGGGTGACATGATCCGATCGAATCGAAAATGTCGACGAGAGTGGACGTTAAATGTTTTTTTTTTTTTTTTTTTTTTTTTTTTTTTTTTTTTTTAGACTAGTATATATATAGGCTTCTCGTTCTGGGCTAAACTTGCGGCTGTGGGTGTGGCTGGATATTGGCTGCTGTGGGTGTGACTGGAATATATTCTGGTGAAAAAAAACGTTTGTTCTTTTTGATCAAAATCATTTTCAAGGAAAAATGATTTAGACAAGCATGTCATAAGAATACACACTGATATAAGAATTTACGAATGTGATATATGTAAGAAATTGTTCGCGACCAAGTGTGAACTAAAAATTCATAATCTAGCAAGTCTTGAGAAAATTCCAAACCATCAAAACAAAAAGATGTTCAAGTGTAATGATTGTAGTTCCTCTTTTACCACTAAAAGAACTCTAAAACGACATAATTTAACAGTACACAGAGAAGAAAGACCTCATGTCTGTTGTTTTTGTACATCTTCGTTTAAACGAAAAGAACATTTAGACAGGCATGTCATAAGAATACACACTGATATAAGAATTTACGAATGTGACATGTGTAAGAAATTGTTCGTGACCAAGTATGAACTAAAAACTCACAGTCTAACATGTCTTGAGAAAATTCCAAACCATCAAAACGAAAAAATGTTCAAGTGTAATGATTGTAGTTCCTCTTTTACCACTAAAAGAACTCTAAAAAAACACAATCTAATAGTACACAGAGAAGAAAGATCTCATGTCTGTTGTTTTTGTTCATTTTCGTTTAAACGAAAAGGTGATTTAGACAGACATATAAAAACTGTACACGCTAAAATTAAACCTTATGTATGTGACATTTGCAAGCGATCTTTTGGCCGGAAAACCAATCTGAGAATTCATTCTATTCTAAATAAAAGTTGCATTGTTAAAACAGATCACAAAATCGTAGAACCCGGAAAAAATATGCATACTACAAGTGCAGCCGCCGGACACATGACGCTGGAAGGAGAGGCTATCGGGGAAACAATGTCCCCAGTGTTGGTGACTGACTAATTGACACAATTACAAACTGACTGAACAAGTACTAATCAAGTTTCACAAGTCCTGTTCTGACTGTTTATTCAGAAAGCAACGATTGAACCGAGTCGTCTTGTCTGGGAAGCTATTGTCCAGCAAAATTGTTTTTCCCCAGCATTCATATTGGAGTAGTGTTGCTGGTCAACTGTGAAAACCAAAGGACCTTTTGCCAAAATTGATTGTGATTAAAAAAGTATATGATATGAAAGTCCGTCGTCTCATAGTCGTTCCATCGGGAAACCAGTGATTGTGTCCAAGATCGATTGTGGTCAAACAAGTTTATGATATAGAAGACTGTAGCCCAGAACGAGAAGGCTCTATATATACCCATCAAAAAAAAAAAAAAAAAAAAAAAAAAAAAAAATTTTTTTTTTTTTTTTTTTTTTGATGGGTATATATAGAGCCTCACTGCTCGCAGCTGTTAGTCTTGTGCTTCCTTGGCTGGTCAAGTTTGTCATTAAAAAATTTCAAAGTCTTTTGTTAAAAACTTTCCACAGCGTTTCATCGTAGGAAGCTCTTCAATTGATTCCATTGAACCGCGTCACCTCAAGCTGATTACGTGTCTATCCTGTCACTACTCGTTTCATCGGAAGCTCTTCAATTGCTATTGGATTCAACTAGCATGGATGTATGGCAAAAAGTGACTGCTCTCGAGATCCGTGTCTACGAAATTAGCCAAGACTTGAAACGACTCTCGGAAACAGATACCCGTGGGGACCAGCGTCTTAGCCAAGTTTGAACCGATTCGTCTTTGTCAAGAAAACTTTTTCAAAGAAAATCTCATCGGTGGAATCTGTCGGTAAAGCTGGTTTATTCGGAAAAGCCAAGATTGATCCCAGAAACTTTTTGTTTTTCCAGTCCAGAAAAGGGTAAGTTTATTTTTTCATCCAGCTATCAAAGTATACAAGACTCTTATTCAACGTTGGCTAAATATTGAACCCAAAAAAAATGGCAAAGTATGCCTTCTTCCCTTTTTGAAGGGAAGATGGCATACTTTGCCATTTTTTTTGGTTTTATTAAAAAATACAACACAAGAAATACATTACACGTTTATTACAAATATTTTTTTTACAAGTTATATACATAATTTATTCGTCCCAGTAGGGCTCGAGTCCAAATTTTGTGTTCAAGGAACGGGCAGCTCTTTTACTCAAGTCCAATGGCATGATGTCCTGTCCGAGCTGCTCGTTCAGTAGGGTGACGTTGGGCATGATGCCCAACAGCAAATTGTGTGTGGCCGAGTCCAGGCAGACGATGCGGGGTTCGTGCCATGCCTCCCGTAGATAGTCTTGGGTGAATTTTCCACCCAAGTACGATGACAGGTGGTCGACGTGGCACGTCAGATGATGGGTGGTCGGCGGCAGTCTTTGATGGGATCCGCTGAAGAAATGAGGCGACATTTTCAAGTTTCTCCGCACGTCTGCGTATGTCATCTGCAGCGTGTCCAAGTCCGCTTCCAACAAGATTGATTTTTCGGGGTTCCGGGTACTTGTGAAAAATACACGGAGCGGGACGAGGACTCCCTGCAGGAACATGAACTCGGCAACTGCGACGAAATCAAACATGATGTTTTGGGCAAAAAGAGAGCGAGAGACTCGTGTGTGTCTTTTACAATGAGACTGAGAGCAAATAATGAGGCTTGACGAACACTCTCCTTTTATACTCTTTAGAAACGCATGCAGCGCCCTCTATCGCCCATTGAAAGCACTTGATAGTTCAAGTCCAAATAACAAAGATTAACAGCTAGTTTCAAGATGGGCCTAAACAGAATCTTGCAAACTCAATCTCGAAATAAGGGCTTTTTTTTCGGCAGCGTGTGAATCAGAAATTTTTAAGTTTTGCTTCAGTCTTGTAAAAAAAAAGCCAATCATTGGCACTTGTGTGACTCCAAGGAATTATGCTTCAACCCTGAAGATGTAGAGCAATTTCATTTTTTTCACCCGTAGCCTATAACAAGAGATTCCATGAATGAATGCTGGCAAACACAAAATGAAAAAGATGGAAACGTATTGCAAGACTTGAGTCCTGACGATTGTATCCAATACCGGAAAAGAAAACATTGGATCAAGTGGACAAGTGCTATCAATATGAAAGGCAAGAGGGTTATATAGAGTATAGAAAAAAAAAAAAAAAAAAAAAATTTTTTTTTTTTTTTTTTTTTTGTATATATAGAGCCTCACTATCCATTTCCTTTCATTAGGTCTTGAGCCTATTGTCAGACGTAATACTTGCAACTATGGCTTTCGTCGAAAAGATACCCGTCGATCTCCATCGGGATGCTGCTATCGAGTCTTACAGGAAACGGGACTTTATGGATTTCACTGGAGCCTTGCTACAAATCTCTGCTGCCTTGCATCAGGCCGAGCTACCAGAACGTATTGCCACTCCCGACCGCATCTCTATTAAACGACACCTCAAAGAGATGTTTCCCGATTCCAGTTACAATATACGCAGTCTACATGGATTTCAATACACGAATATTTCTTTGGGAGTTGTGGATCACTGGAGTCGTTTTCATCAGACGACCGGAATAGTAGCCCTTTACAAAGAGAAATTGATTCCAAAAGTCTACGACTTGGTACGAGCGGAATGGCCGTTTAAAGTCTCGACTGCAGACTTTCAAGAACTCGGCCAACTTCTCCTCGCGTGCTTATACAATCACCTGCGTTGGAGAACGGATTTCTACAAGGAGCCGACAGAGTGTGTCATTTGTCTGGAAAAGTGCCATGTCAAGAGATGGGAAACTCATTGTAATCACGTTTTCCATCGAGAATGTCTCCGTAGATGGATTGGAAATCACGATACGTGTCCCTCTTGCCGACGACCCCTCTTCTGAAATGCTTTGATGGAATTGTTCCTGGTTTTCCGAATGGATAAACACTTGTAGAGAACATTGGATCAAGTGGACAAGTGCTATCAATATGAAAGGCAAGAGGGTTATATAGAGTATAGACAAAAAAAAAAAAAAAAAAAAAAATTTTTTTTTTTTTTTTTTTTTTCATAGATCCTATATATACTCTTGACTCGCCAACTTCTCTGTCTCTTCTTGTAGTTACCAGCTTCATGTGGTTTCAACTTTCCCGAGGATTCCACCATGGCAAGCATTGATAGGAGCTGATGGTCGAGTCCAACTGGAAAGTTTTTGGATATTGCCTGCCTTGGCAAAGAAAAGCTTTAACCATTTCGCCAAGAGGTACGCTTAGACGCCTTTTTTCCAACTGTTTCGAGTGAACCAAGCCAGCGTTGGCATGCATCTGGATTAGAGAAGGATTTGACCAAGTGCGAGAACTTAACCGTCGTCATACCTTGTTTGCAAGTTTGGTAGAAATGAGCGGCAAATCATCTCCAATGAGTTCCTGGTTTTTCCGAATGGATAAACACTTGTAGAGAACCAAATATATTCGAGTCAACGTTGGCTACACATGAAACTCAAAAAAATTGAGAAGTGGGACCCATTTAATGGATCCCACTTCTCAATTTTTTTGAGTTTCATGAGAGAGCATGAAACTTACTCGTCCAAGATGACAACATCATCGTCGTCATCGTTCAATTCCAATCTTTCTCTGTCCGAAAAATGTTCATCTTCCAACTGCTGCAAGACATTTCGTCCCAGCTCCATCGGATTATAAGACCCGGAGAAATCGATCCGGGATGGACGGATGAATCCCAGATCAAACTCTTTCGGCAATGCGTTGATCAAGGCGTAAAATGTCGCCGTGTCCACGCATGCCACGGGTTTGTTGTAATCGGCGATGATTCGGGCAGCCAGCGGTAAAAATTGATCAATGTCCCTGATGGTGTAGACGAGGGCATCTCGTGGAATGGAATTGTCCGGATACGAAAAACTATTTAAAGTCCACGGGCTGTTGTAGTCCCGTTGGATGTCGTTGAATTGAAATTGGAGCAAGTCTTCATCGGACTTGATGACGATGGGCGGTCCATGCAAGCGGGTGAGATACAAACGAAACATTTTGAATGTTCCGTGATGGCAGATGAAATGAGACGTGGCTACGACAGTATACTCCATGGTGAAATGAAGCGAAAAAGTTTTCCGGGGGGCCTTTTTATATGCGATGCTTATCAAAAGACACGTGACGCTTATCAGATGACACGTGATCTTTATGACGTGACTTGCCAGATGATGCATAACCAAGATTCGGTTCGTAGTGTAGTGAAGACTTTCAAGTTTGAGAATGCAACCTGGTGAATTACTTTTGCCTAATGATTTTCTACAAGACACCAACATTACAAATCAAAGAACTATAACTACAAGTTTCCAAGGTTGTATGAGGTGGATATCTATACGCTATGAACACAAAATGAAAGAGTAAGGCAACTAGCTGCACAAGTCAAAAGGACAAGAGTCTACAAGAGGAGGTAGGAAAAAAAAAAAAAAAAAAAATTTTTTTTTTTTTTTTTTTTTTTTTTTTTTTGTAGACTATATAAGCTCTGACTCTTTACTCCTGACTATACCTCCTCTGGTTGTGTGCTTGCGAGTTCATCATGAACAAGTTACATTCTTGTCGAGTTCGTCAGTGCGGATTCAAGTTTAAAGAATGTCTTTTTTCGAGAAATGTCCAGCGAAAGAGTTTTTGCCGCGTCACTTGTTCCGTGTGTGGTTGGGACATGTCCTTAAAGTTTTACCTCCAACATCATTTACGTACGATTCATGGAATAGACACTGACTCGTATTGCCCGTTTTGCTTCGGTTCCGAGATTGACTTTAATCATCTCAGCGAGTGTTTTATAAAAACGTTTCCATACTTGTTTGTTGGTAAGGTTTGTCCACCAAAGAATTTATCATCAGATCGTATCAACAAGATCAAACACTGATAACACCCAGCCAATCAAACTCAGTCCATCTGATAACTCCTCCCCCGAATCGTATAAATAGTTGCTCTCGGGATAAAAACTCCTCAGATCATTTCTTTCTGTCAATATGGAAGCTCACGGTCAGTACTTGCAGCAGGCGATTCGTAGATTCCCCTATGAAGCGGAATACCTCTCTCGAGCTTCGGACGTCTTGTGGGTCGCGGAAGGCACTTTTCCGGACATTCAAGTGTTGGAAGAGGCGAGAATCTTGGAAACTCTCCTCAACCCAGACGAGTTTCCTAACCGTCCCTTCATGCTGATGCTGGCGTATTTCCCTTTCGATTTGGACGTGTTTTTCGATGCGGATCGAGTCGAGACGGCAGCCCGCCAGTATGCAAGCAGACGTTTCCCCGTGCTCGCTTGGATCTGGGAAGAATACATCCTGGACTATATCTACCAATACCTGGTGGAACTCTTGCCCGAGACTCGCTTGAGCAACGAGTCCATCTTTAAACTTGGAAGCACGCTTTGGAATGCTTTGATGCGGCACACTTGGCCCAATCGATATTTCCAGGCGACAGCGACCTGCCCCGTCTGTTTCGAGCCGACCATTTCTCTGCAAGTTCGCTTGACGACCTGCCACCACGTCTTTTGCGAAGACTGCATCTTTAAATGGTTGGAAACTAGAAACTCTTGTCCCATGTGCCGAGCCGTCATCTTTTGGAATTATTAATAATAGCCATGGGACCCAAAAAAAACCCTCGAGGGACGATTGCAAACAAATGCAATCGTCCCTCGAGGGTTTTTTTTGGAAACGACTTTTCACCAACGTTGGCATAAAACTATTGAAATTTTCACCCAGAGACTATGACAAGTGTACCGATAAAGTTTTTTACCGATGCATTTCCCCCGAGAATGGTTATAAACATTACCGGCAACTTGTAGAAGAATCCCTTTTACAGTTTTGTTTGTCCAAGATTGGTTAAAAACAATACACTAGCGAAAGGATATTCAACAGAGTCTCGAGAAGATGCAAAAGTCTTGCAATATGTGTTTGCCCACGATTGGATGAAAACGAAAGGATATCTACGCTATGAACACAAAATGAAAAAATAAAAACTAGCTGCACAAGTCAAAGAGGCAAAAGTCTACACGAAAAAAAAAAAAAAAAAAAAAAAATTTTTTTTTTTTTTTTTTTTTTTTTTTTTTTTTTTTTTAGTCCTATATAAGCTCATCATCACACTCTCTGCTACATCAGTTGTGCTTTCTCTGATAGTTTACAACGTTGATGCGACGCCTACTCTTTTACAACGTATCATTTCAAGATTGACTTTTTCTTACTTCCAGATTTGCTTACTTTGACTTCCCAGATTCTTGAGCTGATTAGATAAATGACGTCACAGGACCAGCAGTATATATAGAGGAGGGTCTGCCCCATCTCCACTTCATTCTGCAAACATGTCTTCTCGTTCAAACTGCATCTTTCCTCGACCCGTCGACAATGTGGCAGCTTTGGACTCTTCCAAGGATTATTGGTTAGCCCATCTCCTACAAGTCATGGCCTACGTGTCACACATTACCGGCGAAGGTGATCGCATCTACCACAAGCCCTTGGACCCAAACACTTTCGTCAAAGGCAAAGGACTCGAACATCTCAAGTTTTGTCTTCATGCCGTCCTCGGAGAAGTGCCGTTCGACTCGCGGCAACTCGACCGCGCTTGGGATGCCATCGGCCGTCGTCTCAGAAGAGATCCGTCTCGGAGTTTGAGCAACTCCAACGTCTGTTTGCTGTTCAAGCTCCACAACATGTTCCTGGTCAAGAAGGGATTCACTTTCGGCAATTGGTTGGTGGCCGAGGACGAGCAGCACGTCATCCAGACGTCCAATGCGGCCATGCTCTGCTTCGTGCTGCCCAAGAATTCCACGATCCCTGTCCAGGAACGAATGAGGCGCCATTTGCCAGAGAATTATCAACTGTTTTACGACCGATACGTTCTCCCGCCACACGGCACCTACCTCGTTCCAAAAAACACCCGATACGTGTTGGTGGCCGTCCAAAAGACCATCTTTGCTTTGGACGTCCTCTCTTCAAACTATCTTTTTCAAGGAGCCACTCCATTCGATGCCTGCAGACGATATTGTACGCAGCAGGCGGAATACAACGTGCCACCTCCGACACCCTGCCGCGAATCTGAAGAACCGACGATGCCGCCACCACCCTCGACGATGATGCCGCCGCCGCCGCCCTGCCCACCAAAGAAACGTAAATCATCTTGGGGAAATTATAAAATTCCCAAAAAAAATTGTTCTCCAGCCTCAGAACCTACTCCAGTCGTCCCAGAACCCACTCTTCCAACACAGCCTGAAATCGTGCCGCTGCCAGAAAAAGCCTCGCATGTGTCCGAAATGGATTTCAATAGCCTGGAAATTCCCAAAAAGAATTGTCAACCCGTACCAGAACCCACTCTTCCAACACAGCCTGAAATTGTGCCGCCGCCAGAAAAAGCCGCGCATGTGCCCGAAATGGATTTCAATAGCTTGGTAGAAGAACCATCGGGAAAAAGTGTGGCAGACTTTGTCGACAACTTTTTTTCAAACATATCTTTTGGCGACGATCCATTTCAAAAATCTACTCTCCCAGATCTGGACTTGTCCTTTTTAAATCAACCATCCAATTTAATTTTAAATCCGGCTTCTAGCAAAACAATATATGGAAACCCAAAAGACTTTCCACAAGTTCAAATTTTTTATGAAGAGCCAGAACAAGAGGCTCCTGTAAATTATTCACTGAAATAAATGTTCGCATAGTGTTTTGATTGAAACACCCTTAAATATGGGGCCAAAGGATGCATTCGATGCATCCTTTGGCCCCATATTTTTGGTAAAGTGTAAATGCCAACGTTGGTGGGTGCAGAGAAACAAGGAGACGGACTTAACAAAAACAAAACTCTTGAAACGCATGTACCACGAGATTGGCCATCAAAGTCTTGGAGGGAAACTTTTTAACCGAGAGGATTCCATCAGAACATTTTTCCATCAGAGCATGATTCAAGTTTGGTAACCAGAGCTTTGGAAAGTGCCACCAGACAATTGATACCAAGACTAAAAGAACCATTGAGTAAAATAGGAAGTGAAAAAAAAAAAAAAAAAAAAAAAAATTTTTTTTTTTTTTTTTTTTTTTTTTTTTTTCCTAGTGGGCATATAAGCCAGGCACACTCTTCATGCCACAAGAGTTTACTAGAGTTTCATACATTGAGATTCTGTTTTTGAAATTTCCTTCGTTGTTATATTCGTCGTCAAAAAGATGTCGGTGGTCGACTACGTTGCAACTTGCTCTTTTATGTGGATCAACAAAAAGTGTCTGCCGTCCAAGATTGCTTTCGTGTCCGTCCACGAGCCTTCGGTTGTGTTCACCGTGGAACCAGACCCTACAACCTGTTACTTTTCCATGCAAGATGTTTTATTGAACATGTCTTTGCCTGCCAACCCATTCGTCGACATGAAAGAGGAACAACCGGGCGAAGCTTTCGTCGTCCCCGTGTGGGACATGGAACGATACATCGGAGAGTTTCACACCAAGTATTTGGAACGTCAAGATATTTGGGTAGAGGGCATCGTTGGATGTATGGACATTGCCACGTACAACTACCTGTTCCCTTTGCTTCCACTGGGCACTGTCCAATATCTGGGTGCCACTAACGTGTCGGCCACCCTAGAAGCACAACATGCAGCCCAAGTCTTGTCAAACAACAACCCTGGATGCTATGAAGTGTGTGAGGATGAATAGAGACAACCAGCAGGAGGACTTGGAGTATGCAAGGTATACCACGGGACTTGTAAAATAGAAGTGAGGAAAAAAAAAAAAAAAAAAAAAAAAAAAAAAATTTTTTTTTTTTTTTTTTTCCTTGATGGGTATATATACAGCCTCACCACCATTTGCTTTTCATTAGGTATTTGGTAAAGCCTATTGCCAAGTGACTTTGGAAAAACTCTTCTGCCTTTTCAACCATGGATACTCCGCTACGTTATTCGCCAATAAGCTCTGCTTCATCGAGTGCATCATCATCACCGAGTCGTACTCCATCTCCACCACGTCTCCCGAGTTTGATAACATTTCCACCAGCTCCACTCTCCCCGTTGCCGCCGTCTCCCGTACCGCCGCATCGTTCATCATTGCAAGATCCAACGTCTCCCATGCCTCCTCGTCGACAGTCTCCATCTCCCAAGCGAGACCCGATGCAAGATCCTCGTACACAGTCTCCTAGGCAAAACCCATCCCATCGGCGTACATGGTGGAGAACCGAACGTGCAGATTCTCCTCAGCCTCCTAGAAAAAGTTTCCCGTCTCCTAGAAAAAGTACCCAGCCACCTAGAAAAAATTCCCCGCCTCCCAGGAACTGTTCCCAACCTCCCAGAAACCATTCTTCAGATGGCCGGGCAAAGTGGTTTCCCCGACCTAGCCGTCGTCAACCGTTTGTACGTACCCACGTGCATGGTGGGGTACGTGCAGTGATATGTATCACGCCCAGTGGATTTACGCTCACCAACGGATGCTTGTCCCGCACTTTGGACGATGGCAGATGGAGCGTCGTGACGAATGCAGTGTCTACAAATATTCGAACCATGAAGGTTGGGGAATTGATTCACACGGACCGTGCGACCTATTATCGTCTTCGACAAATGAGAGACACTCTGCCTTCAAAGGTGAAATTTTTCAAGTTGGACAAAACTTTTGACAAACATTGTAATCTGTGTAAATCGGACCGTTGTCATCGCCATTGGGCTGTTCAAGGCATCTCTCGAGTGTTGTGTACGCCCGTCGAAGCCATTCCTCATCGCTAAATCATTTTTTGAAATAAACAACTTTTCATGGATGTCGTTTTGTGTTTTTGAAAAAAAATGGCAGTGGTTACGGTACTCGGACATTTTTTCGAGCGACTGTATATTTTGAATAATTGCGTCTCTTATTTGGGGCTGATGTGGAAAGGGTGAATACAATTTTTAAAAGAGTAATGCATTACACATCCACAGTGTGTCGTCCCTGTAGCGCAGTGGATAGCGCGTTGGACTTCTAATCCAAAGGTCCCGGGTTCGAATCCCGGCAGGGATGCAATTGTGGAGTATATATTTTGAATAATTGCGTCTCTTATTTGGGGGTGAAGTGGAAAGGGTGAATACAATTTTTAAAAGAGTAAGGCATTACACATCCACAGTGTGTCGTCCCTGTAGCGCAGTGGATAGCGCGTTGGACTTCTAATCCAAAGGTCCCGGGTTCGAATCCCGGCAGGGATGCAATTGTGGAGTATATATTTTGAATAATTGCTTCTCTTACTTGGGGCTGATGTGGAAAGGGTGAATACAATTTTTAAAACAGTAATGCATTACACATCCACAGTGTGTCGTCCCTGTAGCGCAGTGGATAGCGCGTTGGACTTCTGATCCAAAGGTCCCGGTTTCGAATCCCGGCAGGGATGCAATTGTGGAGTATATATTTTGAATAATTGCGTCTCTTATTTGGGGCTGATGTGGAAAGGGTGAATACAATTTTTAAAAGAGTAATGCATTACACTTCCACAGTGTGTCGTCCCTGTAGCGCAGTGGATAGCGCGTTGGACTTCTAATCCAAAGGTCCCGGGTTCGAATCCCGGCAGGGATGCAATTGTGGAGTATATATTTTGAATAATTGCGTCTCTTATTTGGGGCTGATGTGGAAAGGGCGAATACAATTTTAAAAACAGTAATCCATTACACATCCCCAGAGTGTCGTCCCTGTATCGCAGTGGATAGCGCGTTGGTCTTCTAATCCAAATGTCCCGGGTTCGAATCCCGGCAGGGATGCAATTGTGGAGTATATGTTTTGAATAATTGCGTGTCTTATTTGGGGCTGATGTGGAAAGGGTAAATTCAATTTTCAAAAAATTAATGCATTAAATAACCACAGGGTGTCGTCAATCTAGCGCAGTGGATAGCGCGTTGCACTTCTAATCCAAAGGTCCCGGGTTCGAATCCCGGCAGGGATACAATTGTGAAGTATATATTTTGAATAATTGCGTCTCTTATTTGGGGCTGATGTGGAAAGGGTGAATACAATTTTTAAAAGAGTAATGCATTACACATCCACAGTGTGTCGTCCCTGTAGCGCAGTGGATAGCGCGTTGGACCTCTAATCCAAAGGTCCCGGGTTCGAATCCCGGCAGGGATGCAATTGTGGAGTATATATTTTGAATAATTGCGTGTCTTATTTGGGGCTGATGTGGAAAGGGTGAATACAGTTTTTAAAAGAGTAATCCATTACACATCCACAGTGTGTCGTCCCTGTAGCGCAGTGGATAGCGCGTTGGACTTCTAATCCAGAGGTCCCGGTTTCGAATCCCGGCAGGGATGCAATTGTGGAGTATATATTTTGAATAATTGCGTCTCTTATTTGGGGCTGATGTGGAAAGGGTGAATACAATTTTTAAAAGAGTAATGCATTACACATCCAGCGTGTGTCGTCCCTGTAGCGCAGTGGATAGCACGTTGGACTTCTAATCCAAAGGTCCCGGGTTCGAATCCCGGCAGGGATGCAATTGTGGAGTATATATTTTGAATAATTGCGTCTCTTATTTGGGGGTGAAGTGGAAAGGGTGAATACAATTTTTAAAAGAGTAAGGCATTACACATCCACAGTGTGTCGTCCCTGTACCGCAGTGGATAGCGCGTTGGACTTCTAATCCAAAGGTCCCGGGTTCGAATCCCGGCAGGGATGCAATTGTGGAGTATATATTTTGAATAATTGCGTCTCATATTTGGGTCTGATGTGGAAAGGGCGAATACAATTTAAAAAACAGTAATCCATTACACATCCACAGAGTGTCGTCCCTGTAGCGCAGTGGATAGCGCGTTGGACTTCTAATCCAAAGGTCCCGGGTTCGAATCCCGGCAGGGATGCAATTGTGGAGTATATATTTTGAATAATTGCGTGTCTTATTTGGGGCTGATGTGGAAAGGGTGAATACAATTTTTAAAAGAGTAATCCATTACACATCCACAGTGTGTCGTCCCTGTAGCGCAGTGGATAGCGCGTTGGACTTCTAATCCAAAGGTCCCGGGTTCGAATCCCGGCAGGGATGCAATTGTGGAGTATATATTTTGAATAATTGCGTCTCTTATTTGGGGCTTATGTGGAAAGGGCGAATACATTTTTTAAAAGAGTAATGCATTACACATCCACAGTGTGTCGTCCCTGTAGCGCAGTGGATAGCGCGTTGGACTTTTAATCCAAAGGTCCCGGGTTCGAATCCCGGCAGGGATGCAATTGTGGAGTATATATTTTGAATAATTGCGTCTCTTATTTGGAGCTGATGTTTAAAGGGTGAATACAATTTTTAAAAGAGTAATGCATTACACATCCACAGTGTGTCGTCCCTGTAGCGCAGTGGATAGCGCGTTGGACTTCTAATCCAAAGGTCCCGGGTTCGAATCCCGGCAGGGATGCAATTGTGGAGTATATATTTTGAATAATTGCGTCTCTTATTTGGGGCTGATGTGGAAAGGGCGAATACAATTTTAAAAACAGTAATCCATTACACATCCACAGAGTGTTGTCCCTGTAGCGCAGTGGATAGCGCGTTGGACTTCTAATCCAAAGGTCCCGGGTTCGAATCCCGGCAGGGATGCAATTGTGGAGTATATATTTTGAATAATTGCGTCTCTTATATGGGGCTTATGTGGAAAGGGCGAATACAATTTTAAAAACAGTAATCAATTACACATCCACAGTGTGTCGTCCCTGTAGCGCAGTGGATAGCGCGTTGGACTTCTAATCCAGAGGTCCCGGGTTCGAATCCCGGCAGGGATGCAATTGTGGAGTATATATTTTGAATAATTGCGTCTCTTATTTGGGGCTGATGTGGAAGGGTGAATACAATTTTTAAAAGAGTAATGCATTACACATCCAGCGTGTGTCGTCCCTGTAGCGCAGTGGATAGCACGTTGGACTTCTAATCCAAAGGTCCCGGGTACGAATCCCGGCAGGGATGCAATTGTGGAGTATATATTTTGAATAATTGCGTCTCTTATTTGGGGGTGAAGTGGAAAGGGTGAATACAATTTTTAAAAGAGTGAGGCATTACACATCCACAGTGTGTCGTCCCTGTAGCGCAGTGGATAGCGCATTGGACTTCTAATCCAAAGGTCCCGGGTTCGAATCCCGGCAGGGATGCAATTGTGGAGTATATATTTTGAATAATTGCGTCTCTTATTTGGGGCTGATGTGGAAAGGGTGAATACAATTTTTAAAAGAGTAATGCATTACACTTCCACAGTGTGTCGTCCCTGTAGCGCAGTGGATAGCGCGTTGGACTTCTAATCCAAAGGTCCCGGGTTCGAATCCCGGCAGGGATGCAATTGTGGAGTATATATTTTGAATAATTGCGTCTCTTATTCGGGGCTGATGTGGAAAGGGTGAATACAATTTTTAAAAGAGTAATGCATTACACATCCACAGTGTGTCGTCCCTGTAGCGCAGTGGATAGCGCGTTGGACTTCTAATCCAAAGGTCCCGGGTTCGAATCCCGGCCGGGGTGCAATTGTGGAGTATATATTTTGAATAATTGCGTCTCTTATTTGGGGCTGAAGTGGAAAGGGTGAATACAATTTTTAAAAGAGTAATGCATTACACTTCCACAGTGTGTCGTCCCTGTAGCGCAGTGGATAGCGCGTTGGACTTCTAATCCAAAGGTCCCGGGTTCGAATCCCGGCAGGGATGCAGTTGTGGAGTATATATTTTGAATAATTGCGTCTCTTATTTGGGGCTTATGTGGAAAGGGCGAATACAATTTTAAAAACAGTAATCAATTACACATCCACAGTGTGTCGTCCCTGTAGCGCAGTGGATAGCGCGTTGGACTTCTAATCCAGAGGTCCCGGTTTCGAATCCCGGCAGGGATGCAATTGTGGAGTATATATTTTGAATAATTGCGTCTCTTATTTGGGGCTGATGTGGAAAGGGTGAATACAATTTTTAAAAGAGTAATGCATTACACATCCACAGTGTGTCGTCCCTGTAGCACAGTGGATAGCGCGTTGGACTTCTAATCCAAAGGTCCCGGGTTCGAATCCCGGCGGGGATGCAATTGTGGAGTATATATTTTGAATAATTGCGTCTCTTATTTGGGGGTGAAGTGGAAAGGGTGAATACAATTTTTAAAAGAGTAAGGCATTACACATCCACAGTGTGTCGTCCCTGTAGCGCAGTGGATAGCGCGTTGGACTTCTAATCCAAAGGTCCCGGGTTCGAATCCCGGCAGGGATGCAATTGTGGAGTATATATTTTGAATAATTGCGTCTCTTATTTGGGGCTGATGTGGAAAGGGTGAATACATTTTTTAAAAGAGTAATGCATTACACATCCACAGTGTGTCGTCCCTGTAGCGCAGTGGATAGCGCGTTGGACTTCTAATCCAAAGGTCCCGGGTTCGAATCCCGGCAGGGATGCAATTGTGGAGTATATATTTTGAATAATTGCTTCTCTTACTTGGGGCTGATGTGGAAAGGGTGAATACAATTTTTAAAACAGTAATGCATTACACATCCACAGTGTGTCGTCCCTGTAGCGCAGTGGATAGCGCGTTGGACTTCTGATCCAAAGGTCCCGGTTTCGAATCCCGGCAGGGATGCAATTGTGGAGTATATATTTTGAATAATTGCGTCTCTTATTTGGGGCTGATGTGGAAAGGGTGAATACAATTTTTAAAAGAGTAATGCATTACACTTCCACAGTGTGTCGTCCCTGTAGCGCAGTGGATAGCACGTTGGACTTCTAATCCAAAGGTCCCGGGTTCGAATCCCGGCAGGGATGCAATTGTGGAGTATATATTTTGAATAATTGCGTCTCTTATTTGGGGCTGATGTGGAAAGGGCGAATACAATTTTAAAAACAGTAATCCATTACACATCCACAGAGTGTCGTCCCTGTATCGCAGTGGATAGCGCGTTGGTCTTCTAATCCAAATGTCCCGGGTTCGAATCCCGGCAGGGATGCAATTGTGGAGTACATATTTTGAATAATTGCGTGTCTTATTTGGGGCTGATGTGGAAAGGGTAAATTCAATTTTCAAAAAATTAATGCATTAAATAACCACAGGGTGTCGTCAATCTAGCGCAGTGGATAGCGCGTTGCACTTCTAATCCAAAGGTCCCGGGTTCGAATCCCGGCAGGGATACAATTGTGAAGTATATATTTTGAATAATTGCGTCTCTTATTTGGGGCTGATGTGGAAAGGGTGAATACAATTTTTAAAAGAGTAATGCATTACACATCCACAGTGTGTCGTCCCTGTAGCGCAGTGGATAGCGCGTTGGACTTCTAATCCAAAGGTCCCGGGTTCGAATCCCGGCAGGGATGCAATTGTGGAGTATATATTTTGAATAATTGCGTGTCTTATTTGGGGCTGATGTGGAAAGGGTGAATACAGTTTTTAAAAGAGTAATCCATTACACATCCACAGAGTGTTGTCCCTGTAGCGCAGTGGATAGCGCGTTGGACTTCTAATCCAAAGGTCCCGGGTTCGAATCCCGGCAGGGATGCAATTGTGGAGTATATATTTTGAATAATTGCGTCTCTTATTTGGGGCTTATGTGGAAAGGGCGAATACAATTTTAAAAACAGTAATCAATTACACATCCACAGTGTGTCGTCCCTGTAGCGCAGTGGATAGCGCGTTGGACTTCTAATCCAGAGGTCCCGGGTTCGAATCCCGGCAGGGATGCAATTGTGGAGTATATATTTTGAATAATTGCGTCTCTTATTTGGGGCTGATGTGGAAGGGTGAATACAATTTTTAAAAGAGTAATGCATTACACATCCAGCGTGTGTCGTCCCTGTAGCGCAGTGGATAGCACGTTGGACTTCTAATCCAAAGGTCCCGGGTTCGAATCCCGGCAGGGATGCAATTGTGGAGTATATATTTTGAATAATTGCGTCTCTTATTTGGGGGTGAAGTGGAAAGGGTGAATACAATTTTTAAAAGAGTAAGGCATTACACATCCACAGTGTGTCGTCCCTGTAGCGCAGTGGATAGCGCGTTGGACTTCTAATCCAAAGGTCCCGGGTTCGAATCCCGGCAGGGATGCAATTGTGGAGTATATATTTTGAATAATTGCGTCTCTTATTTGGGGCTGATGTGGAAAGGGTGAATACAATTTTTAAAAGAGTAATGCATTACACTTCCACAGTGTGTCGTCCCTGTAGCGCAGTGGATAGCGCGTTGGACTTCTAATCCAAAGGTCCCGGGTTCGAATCCCGGCAGGGATGCAATTGTGGAGTATATATTTTGAATAATTGCGTCTCTTATTCGGGGCTGATGTGGAAAGGGTGAATACAATTTTTAAAAGAGTAATGCATTACACATCCACAGTGTGTCGTCCCTGTAGCGCAGTGGATAGCGCGTTGGACTTCTAATCCAAAGGTCCCGGGTTCGAATCCCGGGCGGGGTGCAATTGTGGAGTATATATTTTGAATAATTGCGTCTCTTATTTGGGGCTGAAGTGGAAAGGGTGAATACAATTTTTAAAAGAGTAATGCATTACACTTCCACAGTGTGTCGTCCCTGTAGCGCAGTGGATAGCGCGTTGGACTTCTAATCCAAAGGTCCCGGGTTCGAATCCCGGCAGGGATGCAGTTGTGGAGTATATATTTTGAATAATTGCGTCTCTTATTTGGGGCTTATGTGGAAAGGGCGAATACAATTTTAAAAACAGTAATCAATTACACATCCACAGTGTGTCGTCCCTGTAGCGCAGTGGATAGCGCGTTTTACTTCTAATCCAGAGGTCCCGGTTTCGAATCCCGGCAGGGATGCAGTTGTGGAGTATATATTTTGAATAATTGCGTCTCTTATTTGGGGCTGATGTGGAAAGGGTGAATACAATTTTTAAAAGAGTAAAGCATTACACATCCACAGTGTGTCGTCCCTGTAGCGCAGTGGATAGCGCGTTGGACTTCTAATCCAAAGGTCCCGGGTTCGAATCCCGGCGGGGATGCAATTGTGGAGTATATATTTTGAATAATTGCGTCTCTTATTTGGGGGTGAAGTGGAAAGGGTGAATACAATTTTTAAAAGAGTAAGGCATTACACATCCACAGTGTGTCGTCCCTGTAGCGCAGTGGATAGCGCGTTGGACTTCTAATCCAAAGGTCCCGGGTTCGAATCCCGGCAGGGATGCAATTGTGGAGTATATATTTTGAATAATTGCGTCTCTTATTTGGGGCTGATGTGGAAAGGGTGAATACATTTTTTAAAAGAGTAATGCATTACACATCCACAGTGTGTCGTCCCCGTAGCGCAGTGGAAAGCGCGTTGGACTTCTAATCCAAAGGTCCCGGGCTCGAATCCCGGCAGGGATGCAATTGTGGAGTATATATTTTGAATAATTGCGTCTCTTATATGGGGCTGATGTGGAAAGGGTGAATACAATTTTTAAAAGAGTAATGCATTACACATCCACAGTGTGTCGTCCCTGTAGCGCAGTGGATAGCGCGTTGGACTTCTAATCCAAAGGTCCCGGGTTCGAATCCCGGCAGGGATGCAATTGTGGAGTATATATTTTGAATAATTGCTTCTCTTACTTGGGGCTGATGTGGAAAGGGTGAATACAATTTTTAAAACAGTAATGCATTACACATCCACAGTGTGTCGTCCCTGTAGCGCAGTGGATAGCGCGTTGGACTTCTGATCCAAAGGTCCCGGTTTCGAATCCCGGCAGGGATGCAATTGTGGAGTATATATTTTGAATAATTGCGTCTCTTATTTGGGGCTGATGTGGAAAGGGTGAATACAATTTTTAAAAGAGTAATGCATTACACTTCCACAGTGTGTCGTCCCTGTATCGCAGTGGATAGCGCGTTGGTCTTCTAATCCAAATGTCCCGGGTTCGAATCCCGGCAGGGATGCAATTGTGGAGTATATATTTTGAATAATTGCGTGTCTTATTTGGGGCTGATGTGGAAAGGGTAAATTCAATTTTCAAAAAATTAATGCATTAAATAACCACAGGGTGTCGTCAATCTAGCGCAGTGGATAGCGCGTTGCACTTCTAATCCAAAGGTCCCGGGTTCGAATCCCGGCAGGGATACAATTGTGAAGTATATATTTTGAATAATTGCGTCTCTTATTTGGGGCTGATGTGGAAAGGGTGAATACAATTTTTAAAAGAGTAATGCATTACACATCCACAGTGTGTCGTCCCTGTAGCGCAGTGGATAGCGCGTTGGACTTCTAATCCAAAGGTCCCGGGTTCGAATCCCGGCAGGGATGCAATTGTGGAGTATATATTTTGAATAATTGCGTGTCTTATTTGGGGCTGATGTGGAAAGGGTGAATACAGTTTTTAAAAGAGTAATCCATTACACATCCACAGTGTGTCGTCCCTGTAGCGCAGTGGATAGCGCGTTGGACTTCTAATCCAAAGGTCCCGGGTTCGAATCCCGGCAGGGATGCAATTGTGGAGTATATATTTTGAATAGTTGCGTGTCTTATTTGGGGCTGATGTGGAAAGGGTGAATACAATTTTTAAAAGAGTAATCCATTACACATCCACAGTGTGTCGTCCCTGTAGCGCAGTGGATAGCGCGTTGGACCTCTAATCCAAAGGTCCCGGGTTCGAATCCCGGCAGGGATGCAATTGTGGAGTATATATTTTGAATAATTGCGTCTCTTATTTGGAGCTGATGTTTAAAGGGTGAATACAATTTTTAGAAGAGTAATGCATTACACATGCACAGTGTGTCGTCCCTGTAGCGCAGTGGATAGCGCGTTGGACTTCTAATCCAAAGGTCCCGGGTTCGAATCCCGGCAGGGATGCAATTGTGGAGTATATATTTTGAATAATTGCGTGTCTTATTTGGGGCTGATGTGGAAAGGGTGAATACAATTTTTAAAAGAGTAATCCATTACACATCCACAGTGTGTCGTCCCTGTAGCGCAGTGGATAGCGCGTTGGACTTCTAATCCAAAGGTCCCGGGTTCGAATCCCGGCAGGGATGCAATTGTGGAGTATATATTTTGAATAATTGCGTCTCTTATTTGGAGCTGATGTTTAAAGGGTGAATACAATTTTTAAAAGAGTAATGCATTACACATCCACAGTGTGTCGTCCCTGTAGCGCAGTGGATAGTGCGTTGGACTTCTAATCCAAAGGTCCCGGGTTCGAATCCCGGCAGGGATGCAATTATGGAGTATATATTTTGAATAATTGCGTGTCTTATTTGGGGCTGATGTGGAAAGGGTGAATACAATTTTTAAAAGAGTAATCCATTACACATCCACAGGGTGTCGTCCCTGTAGCGCAGTGGATAGCGCGTTGGACTTCTAATCCAAAGGTCCCGGGTTCGAATCCCGGCAGGGATGCTATTGTGGAGTATATATTTTGAATAATTGCGTCTCTTATTTGGAGCTGATGTTTAAAGGGTGAATACAATTTTTAAAAGAGTAATGCATTACACTTCCACAGTGTGTCGTCCCTGTAGCGCAGTGGATAGCGCGTTGGACTTCTAATCCAAAGGTCCCGGGTTCGAATCCCGGCAGGGATGCAATTGTGGAGTATATATTTTGAATAATTGCGTCTCTTATTCGGGGCTGATGTGGAAAGGGTGAATACAATTTTTAAAAGAGTAATGCATTACACATCCACAGTGTGTCGTCCCTGTAGCGCAGTGGATAGCGCGTTGGACTTCTAATCCAAAGGTCCCGGGTTCGAATCCCGGGCGGGGTGCAATTGTGGAGTATATATTTTGAATAATTGCGTCTCTTATTTGGGGCTGAAGTGGAAAGGGTGAATACAATTTTTAAAAGAGTAATGCATTACACTTCCACAGTGTGTCGTCCCTGTAGCGCAGTGGATAGCGCGTTGGACTTCTAATCCAAAGGTCCCGGGTTCGAATCCCGGCAGGGATGCAGTTGTGGAGTATATATTTTGAATAATTGCGTCTCTTATTTGGGGCTTATGTGGAAAGGGCGAATACAATTTTAAAAACAGTAATCAATTACACATCCACAGTGTGTCGTCCCTGTAGCGCAGTGGATAGCGCGTTTTACTTCTAATCCAGAGGTCCCGGTTTCGAATCCCGGCAGGGATGCAGTTGTGGAGTATATATTTTGAATAATTGCGTCTCTTATTTGGGGCTGATGTGGAAAGGGTGAATACAATTTTTAAAAGAGTAAAGCATTACACATCCACAGTGTGTCGTCCCTGTAGCGCAGTGGATAGCGCGTTGGACTTCTAATCCAAAGGTCCCGGGTTCGAATCCCGGCGGGGATGCAATTGTGGAGTATATATTTTGAATAATTGCGTCTCTTATTTGGGGGTGAAGTGGAAAGGGTGAATACAATTTTTAAAAGAGTAAGGCATTACACATCCACAGTGTGTCGTCCCTGTAGCGCAGTGGATAGCGCGTTGGACTTCTAATCCAAAGGTCCCGGGTTCGAATCCCGGCAGGGATGCAATTGTGGAGTATATATTTTGAATAATTGCGTCTCTTATTTGGGGCTGATGTGGAAAGGGTGAATACATTTTTTAAAAGAGTAATGCATTACACATCCACAGTGTGTCGTCCCCGTAGCGCAGTGGAAAGCGCGTTGGACTTCTAATCCAAAGGTCCCGGGCTCGAATCCCGGCAGGGATGCAATTGTGGAGTATATATTTTGAATAATTGCGTCTCTTATATGGGGCTGATGTGGAAAGGGTGAATACAATTTTTAAAAGAGTAATGCATTACACATCCACAGTGTGTCGTCCCTGTAGCGCAGTGGATAGCGCGTTGGACTTCTAATCCAAAGGTCCCGGGTTCGAATCCCGGCAGGGATGCAATTGTGGAGTATATATTTTGAATAATTGCTTCTCTTACTTGGGGCTGATGTGGAAAGGGTGAATACAATTTTTAAAACAGTAATGCATTACACATCCACAGTGTGTCGTCCCTGTAGCGCAGTGGATAGCGCGTTGGACTTCTGATCCATAGGTCCCGGTTTCGAATCCCGGCAGGGATGCAATTGTGGAGTATATATTTTGAATAATTGCGTCTCTTATTTGGGGCTGATGTGGAAAGGGTGAATACAATTTTTAAAAGAGTAATGCATTACACTTCCACAGTGTGTCGTCCCTGTATCGCAGTGGATAGCGCGTTGGTCTTCTAATCCAAATGTCCCGGGTTCGAATCCCGGCAGGGATGCAATTGTGGAGTATATATTTTGAATAATTGCGTGTCTTATTTGGGGCTGATGTGGAAAGGGTAAATTCAATTTTCAAAAAATTAATGCATTAAATAACCACAGGGTGTCGTCAATCTAGCGCAGTGGATAGCGCGTTGCACTTCTAATCCAAAGGTCCCGGGTTCGAATCCCGGCAGGGATACAATTGTGAAGTATATATTTTGAATAATTGCGTCTCTTATTTGGGGCTGATGTGGAAAGGGTGAATACAATTTTTAAAAGAGTAATGCATTACACATCCACAGTGTGTCGTCCCTGTAGCGCAGTGGATAGCGCGTTGGACTTCTAATCCAAAGGTCCCGGGTTCGAATCCCGGCAGGGATGCAATTGTGGAGTATATATTTTGAATAATTGCGTGTCTTATTTGGGGCTGATGTGGAAAGGGTGAATACAGTTTTTAAAAGAGTAATCCATTACACATCCACAGTGTGTCGTCCCTGTAGCGCAGTGGATAGCGCGTTGGACTTCTAATCCAAAGGTCCCGGGTTCGAATCCCGGCAGGGATGCAATTGTGGAGTATATATTTTGAATAGTTGCGTGTCTTATTTGGGGCTGATGTGGAAAGGGTGAATACAATTTTTAAAAGAGTAATCCATTACACATCCACAGTGTGTCGTCCCTGTAGCGCAGTGGATAGCGCGTTGGACCTCTAATCCAAAGGTCCCGGGTTCGAATCCCGGCAGGGATGCAATTGTGGAGTATATATTTTGAATAATTGCGTCTCTTATTTGGAGCTGATGTTTAAAGGGTGAATACAATTTTTAGAAGAGTAATGCATTACACATGCACAGTGTGTCGTCCCTGTAGCGCAGTGGATAGCGCGTTGGACTTCTAATCCAAAGGTCCCGGGTTCGAATCCCGGCAGGGATGCAATTGTGGAGTATATATTTTGAATAATTGCGTGTCTTATTTGGGGCTGATGTGGAAAGGGTGAATACAATTTTTAAAAGAGTAATCCATTACACATCCACAGTGTGTCGTCCCTGTAGCGCAGTGGATAGCGCGTTGGACTTCTAATCCAAAGGTCCCGGGTTCGAATCCCGGCAGGGATGCAATTGTGGAGTATATATTTTGAATAATTGCGTCTCTTATTTGGAGCTGATGTTTAAAGGGTGAATACAATTTTTAAAAGAGTAATGCATTACACATCCACAGTGTGTCGTCCCTGTAGCGCAGTGGATAGTGCGTTGGACTTCTAATCCAAAGGTCCCGGGTTCGAATCCCGGCAGGGATGCAATTATGGAGTATATATTTTGAATAATTGCGTGTCTTATTTGGGGCTGATGTGGAAAGGGTGAATACAATTTTTAAAAGAGTAATCCATTACACATCCACAGGGTGTCGTCCCTGTAGCGCAGTGGATAGCGCGTTGGACTTCTAATCCAAAGGTCCCGGGTTCGAATCCCGGCAGGGATGCTATTGTGGAGTATATATTTTGAATAATTGCGTCTCTTATTTGGAGCTGATGTTTAAAGGGTGAATACAATTTTTAAAAGAGTAATGCATTACACATCCACAGTGTGTCGTCCCTGTAGCGCAGTGGATAGCGCGTTGGACTTCTAATCCAAAGGTCCCGGGTTCGAATCCCGGCAGGGATGCAATTGTGGAGTATATATTTTGAATAATTGCGTCTCTTATTTGGGGCTGATGTGGAAAGGGCGAATACAATTTTAAAAACAGTAATCCATTACACATCCACAAAGTGTTGTCCCTGTAGCGCAGTGGATAGCGCGTTGGACTTCTAATCCAGAGGTCCCGGTTTCGAATCCCGGCAGGGATGCAATTGTGGAGTATATATTTTGAATAATTGCGTCTCTTATTTGGGGCTGATGTGGAAAGGGTGAATACAATTTTTAAAAGAGTAATGCATTACACATCCAGCGTGTGTCGTCCCTGTAGCGCAGTGGATAGCACGTTGGACTTCTAATCCAAAGGTCCCGGGTTCGAATCCCGGCAGGGATGCAATTGTGGAGTATATATTTTGAATATTTGCGTCTCTTATTTGGGGGTGAAGTGGAAAGGGTGAATACAATTTTTAAAAGAGTAAGGCATTACACATCCACAGTGTGTCGTCCCTGTACCGCAGTGGATAGCGCGTTGGACTTCTAATCCAAAGGTCCCGGGTTCGAATCCCGGCAGGGATGCAATAGTGGAGTATATATTTTGAATAATTGCGTCTCATATTTGGGTCTGATGTGGAAAGGGCGAATACAATTTAAAAAACAGTAATCCATTACACATCCACAGAGTGTCGTCCCTGTAGCGCAGTGGATAGCGCGTTGGACTTCTAATCCAAAGGTCCCGGGTTCGAATCCCGGCAGGGATGCAATTGTGGAGTATATATTTTGAATAATTGCGTGTCTTATTTGGGGCTGATGTGGAAAGGGTGAATACAATTTTTAAAAGAGTAATCCATTACACATCCACAGTGTGTCGTCCCTGTAGCGCAGTGGACAGCGCGTTGGACTTCTAATCCAAAGGTCCCGGGTTCGAATCCCGGCAGGGATGCAATTGTGGAGTATATATTTTGAATAATTGCGTCTCTTATTTGGGGCTTATGTGGAAAGGGCGAATACATTTTTTAAAAGAGTAATGCATTACACATCCACAGTGTGTCGTCCCTGTAGCGCAGTGGATAGCGCGTTGGACTTTTAATCCAAAGGTCCCAGGTTCGAATCCCGGCAGGGATGCAATTGTGGAGTATATATTTTGAATAATTGCGTCTCTTATTTGGGGCTGATGTGGAAAGGGTGAATACAATTTTTAAAAGAGTAATGCATTACACATCCACAGTGTGTCGTCCCTGTATCGCAGTGGATAGCGCGTTGGTCTTCTAATCCAAATGTCCCGGGTTCGAATCCCGGCAGGGATGCAATTGTGGAGTATATATTTTGAATAATTGCGTGTCTTATTTGGGGCTGATGTGGAAAGGGTAAATTCAATTTTCAAAAAATTAATGCATTAAATAACCACAGGGTGTCGTCAATCTAGCGCAGTGGATAGCGCGTTGCACTTCTAATCCAAAGGTCCCGGGTTCGAATCCCGGCAGGGATACAATTGTGAAGTATATATTTTGAATAATTGCGTCTCTTATTTGGGGCTGATGTGGAAAGGGTGAATACAATTTTTAAAAGAGTAATGCATTACACGTCCACAGTGTGTCGTCCCTGTAGCGCAGTGGATAGCGCGTTGGACTTCTAATCCAAAGGTCCCGGGTTCGAATCCCGGCAGGGATGCAATTGTGGAGTATATATTTTGAATAATTGCGTGTCTTATTTGGGGCTGATGTGGAAAGGGTGAATACAGTTTTTAAAAGAGTAATCCATTACACATCCACAGTGTGTCGTCCCTGTAGCGCAGTGGATAGCGCGTTGGACTTCTAATCCAAAGGTCCCGGGTTCGAATCCCGGCAGGGATGCAATTGTGGAGTATATATTTTGAATAGTTGCGTGTCTTATTTGGGGCTGATGTGGAAAGGGTGAATACAATTTTTAAAAGAGTAATCCATTACACATCCACAGTGTGTCGTCCCTGTAGCGCAGTGGATAGCGCGTTGGACCTCTAATCCAAAGGTCCCGGGTTCGAATCCCGGCAGGGATGCAATTGTGGAGTATATATTTTGAATAATTGCGTCTCTTATTTGGGGCTGATGTGGAAAGGGTGAATACAATTTTTAAAAGAGTAATGCATTACACTTCCACAGTGTGTCGTCCCTGTAGCGCAGTGGATAGCGCGTTGGACTTCTAATCCAAAGGTCCCGGGTTCGAATCCCGGCAGGGATGCAATTGTGGAGTATATATTTTGAATAATTGCGTCTCTTATTCGGGGCTGATGTGGAAAGGGTGAATACAATTTTTAAAAGAGTAATGCATTACACATCCACAGTGTGTCGTCCCTGTAGCGCAGTGGATAGCGCGTTGGACTTCTAATCCAAAGGTCCCGGGTTCGAATCCCGGGCGGGGTGCAATTGTGGAGTATATATTTTGAATAATTGCGTCTCTTATTTGGGGCTGAAGTGGAAAGGGTGAATACAATTTTTAAAAGAGTAATGCATTACACTTCCACAGTGTGTCGTCCCTGTAGCGCAGTGGATAGCGCGTTGGACTTCTAATCCAAAGGTCCCGGGTTCGAATCCCGGCAGGGATGCAGTTGTGGAGTATATATTTTGAATAATTGCGTCTCTTATTTGGGGCTTATGTGGAAAGGGCGAATACAATTTTAAAAACAGTAATCAATTACACATCCACAGTGTGTCGTCCCTGTAGCGCAGTGGATAGCGCGTTGGACTTCTAATCCAGAGGTCCCGGTTTCGAATCCCGGCAGGGATGCAGTTGTGGAGTATATATTTTGAATAATTGCGTCTCTTATTTGGGGCTGATGTGGAAAGGGTGAATACAATTTTTAAAAGAGTAAAGCATTACACATCCACAGTGTGTCGTCCCTGTAGCGCAGTGGATAGCGCGTTGGACTTCTAATCCAAAGGTCCCGGGTTCGAATCCCGGCGGGGATGCAATTGTGGAGTATATATTTTGAATAATTGCGTCTCTTATTTGGGGGTGAAGTGGAAAGGGTGAATACAATTTTTAAAAGAGTAAGGCATTACACATCCACAGTGTGTCGTCCCTGTAGCGCAGTGGATAGCGCGTTGGACTTCTAATCCAAAGGTCCCGGGTTCGAATCCCGGCAGGGATGCAATTGTGGAGTATATATTTTGAATAATTGCGTCTCTTATTTGGGGCTGATGTGGAAAGGGTGAATACATTTTTTAAAAGAGTAATGCATTACACATCCACAGTGTGTCGTCCCCGTAGCGCAGTGGAAAGCGCGTTGGACTTCTAATCCAAAGGTCCCGGGCTCGAATCCCGGCAGGGATGCAATTGTGGAGTATATATTTTGAATAATTGCGTCTCTTATTTGGGGCTGATGTGGAAAGGGTGAATACAATTTTTAAAAGAGTAATGCATTACACATCCACAGTGTGTCGTCCCTGTAGCGCAGTGGATAGCGCGTTGGACTTCTAATCCAAAGGTCCCGGGTTCGAATCCCGGCAGGGATGCAATTGTGGAGTATATATTTTGAATAATTGCTTCTCTTACTTGGGGCTGATGTGGAAAGGGTGAATACAATTTTTAAAACAGTAATGCATTACACATCCACAGTGTGTCGTCCCTGTAGCGCAGTGGATAGCGCGTTGGACTTCTGATCCAAAGGTCCCGGTTTCGAATCCCGGCAGGGATGCAATTGTGGAGTATATATTTTGAATAATTGCGTCTCTTATTTGGGGCTGATGTGGAAAGGGTGAATACAATTTTTAAAAGAGTAATGCATTACACTTCCACAGTGTGTCGTCCCTGTATCGCAGTGGATAGCGCGTTGGTCTTCTAATCCAAATGTCCCGGGTTCGAATCCCGGCAGGGATGCAATTGTGGAGTATATATTTTGAATAATTGCGTGTCTTATTTGGGGCTGATGTGGAAAGGGTAAATTCAATTTTCAAAAAATTAATGCATTAAATAACCACAGGGTGTCGTCAATCTAGCGCAGTGGATAGCGCGTTGCACTTCTAATCCAAAGGTCCCGGGTTCGAATCCCGGCAGGGATACAATTGTGAAGTATATATTTTGAATAATTGCGTCTCTTATTTGGGGCTGATGTGGAAAGGGTGAATACAATTTTTAAAAGAGTAATGCATTACACATCCACAGTGTGTCGTCCCTGTAGCGCAGTGGATAGCGCGTTGGACTTCTAATCCAAAGGTCCCGGGTTCGAATCCCGGCAGGGATGCAATTGTGGAGTATATATTTTGAATAATTGCGTGTCTTATTTGGGGCTGATGTGGAAAGGGTGAATACAGTTTTTAAAAGAGTAATCCATTACACATCCACAGTGTGTCGTCCCTGTAGCGCAGTGGATAGCGCGTTGGACTTCTAATCCAAAGGTCCCGGGTTCGAATCCCGGCAGGGATGCAATTGTGGAGTATATATTTTGAATAGTTGCGTGTCTTATTTGGGGCTGATGTGGAAAGGGTGAATACAATTTTTAAAAGAGTAATCCATTACACATCCACAGTGTGTCGTCCCTGTAGCGCAGTGGATAGCGCGTTGGACCTCTAATCCAAAGGTCCCGGGTTCGAATCCCGGCAGGGATGCAATTGTGGAGTATATATTTTGAATAATTGCGTCTCTTATTTGGAGCTGATGTTTAAAGGGTGAATACAATTTTTAGAAGAGTAATGCATTACACATGCACAGTGTGTCGTCCCTGTAGCGCAGTGGATAGCGCGTTGGACTTCTAATCCAAAGGTCCCGGGTTCGAATCCCGGCAGGGATGCAATTGTGGAGTATATATTTTGAATAATTGCGTGTCTTATTTGGGGCTGATGTGGAAAGGGTGAATACAATTTTTAAAAGAGTAATCCATTACACATCCACAGTGTGTCGTCCCTGTAGCGCAGTGGATAGCGCGTTGGACTTCTAATCCAAAGGTCCCGGGTTCGAATCCCGGCAGGGATGCAATTGTGGAGTATATATTTTGAATAATTGCGTCTCTTATTTGGAGCTGATGTTTAAAGGGTGAATACAATTTTTAAAAGAGTAATGCATTACACATCCACAGTGTGTCGTCCCTGTAGCGCAGTGGATAGTGCGTTGGACTTCTAATCCAAAGGTCCCGGGTTCGAATCCCGGCAGGGATGCAATTATGGAGTATATATTTTGAATAATTGCGTGTCTTATTTGGGGCTGATGTGGAAAGGGTGAATACAATTTTTAAAAGAGTAATCCATTACACATCCACAGGGTGTCGTCCCTGTAGCGCAGTGGATAGCGCGTTGGACTTCTAATCCAAAGGTCCCGGGTTCGAATCCCGGCAGGGATGCTATTGTGGAGTATATATTTTGAATAATTGCGTCTCTTATTTGGAGCTGATGTTTAAAGGGTGAATACAATTTTTAAAAGAGTAATGCCTTACACATCCACAGTGTGTCGTCCCTGTAGCGCAGTGGATAGCGCGTTGGACTTCTAATCCAAAGGTCCCGGGTTCGAATCCCGGCAGGGATGCAATTGTGGAGTATATATTTTGAATAATTGCGTCTCTTATTTGGGGCTGATGTGGAAAGGGCGAATACAATTTTAAAAACAGTAATCCATTACACATCCACAAAGTGTTGTCCCTGTAGCGCAGTGGATAGCGCGTTGGACTTCTAATCCAAAGGTCCCGGGTTCGAATCCCGGCAGGGATGCAGTTGTGGAGTATATATTTTGAATAATTGCGTCTCTTATTTGGGGCTTATGTGGAAAGGGCGAATACAATTTTAAAAACAGTAATCAATTACACATCCACAGTGTGTCTTCCCTGTAGCGCAGTGGATAGCGCGTTGGACTTCTAATCCAGAGGTCCCGGTTTCGAATCCCGGCAGGGATGCAATTGTGGAGTATATATTTTGAATAATTGCGTCTCTTATTTGGGGCTGATGTGGAAAGGGTGAATACAATTTTTAAAAGAGTAATGCATTACACATCCAGCGTGTGTCGTCCCTGTAGCGCAGTGGATAGCACGTTGGACTTCTAATCCAAAGGTCCCGGGTTCGAATCCCGGCAGGGATGCAATTGTGGAGTATATATTTTGAATATTTGCGTCTCTTATTTGGGGGTGAAGTGGAAAGGGTGAATACAATTTTTAAAAGAGTAAGGCATTACACATCCACAGTGTGTCGTCCCTGTACCGCAGTGGATAGCGCGTTGGACTTCTAATCCAAAGGTCCCGGGTTCGAATCCCGGCAGGGATGCAATAGTGGAGTATATATTTTGAATAATTGCGTCTCATATTTGGGTCTGATGTGGAAAGGGCGAATACAATTTAAAAAACAGTAATCCATTACACATCCACAGAGTGTCGTCCCTGTAGCGCAGTGGATAGCGCGTTGGACTTCTAATCCAAAGGTCCCGGGTTCGAATCCCGGCAGGGATGCAATTGTGGAGTATATATTTTGAATAATTGCGTGTCTCATTTGGGGCTGATGTGGAAAGGGTGAATACAATTTTTAAAAGAGTAATCCATTACACATCCACAGTGTGTCGTCCCTGTAGCGCAGTGGACAGCGCGTTGGACTTCTAATCCAAAGGTCCCGGGTTCGAATCCCGGCAGGGATGCAATTGTGGAGTATATATTTTGAATAATTGCGTCTCTTATTTGGGGCTTATGTGGAAAGGGCGAATACATTTTTTAAAAGAGTAATGCATTACACATCCACAGTGTGTCGTCCCTGTAGCGCAGTGGATAGCGCGTTGGACTTTTAATCCAAAGGTCCCAGGTTCGAATCCCGGCAGGGATGCAATTGTGGAGTATATACTCTGAATAATTGCGTCTCTTATTTGGGGCTGATGTGGAAAGGGTGAATACAATTTTTAAAAGAGTAATGCATTACACATCCACAGTGTGTCGTCCCTGTAGCGTAGTGGATAGCGCGTTGGACTTCTAATCCAAAGGTCCCGGGTTCGAATCCCGGCAGGGATGCAATTGTGGAGTATATATTTTGAATAATTGCGTCTCTTATTTGGAGCTGATGTTTAAAGGGTGAATACAATTTTTAAAAGAGTAATGCATTACACATCCACAGTGTGTCGTCCCTGTAGCGCAGTGGATAGCGCGTTGGACTTCTAATCCAAAGGTCCCGGGTTCGAATCCCGGCAGGGATGCAATTGTGGAGTATATATTTTGAATAATTGCGTCTCTTATTTGGGGCTGATGTGGAAAGGGCGAATACAATTTTAAAAACAGTAATCCATTACACATCCACAGAGTGTTGTCCCTGTAGCGCAGTGGATAGCGCGTTGGACTTCTAATCCAAAGGTCCCGGGTTCGAATCCCGGCAGGGATGCAATTGTGGAGTATATATTTTGAATAATTGCGTCTCTTATTTGGGGCTTATGTGGAAAGGGCGAATACAATTTTAAAAACAGTAATCAATTACACATCCACAGTGTGTCGTCCCTGTAGCGCAGTGGATAGCGCGTTGGGCTTCTAATCCAGAGGTCCCGGGTTCGAATCCCGGCAGGGATGCAATTGTGGAGTATATATTTTGAATAATTGCGTCTCTTATTTGGGGCTGATGTGGAAGGGTGAATACAATTATTAAAAGAGTAATGCATTACACATCCAGCGTGTGTCGTCCCTGTAGCGCAGTGGATAGCACGTTGGACTTCTAATCCAGAGGTCCCGGGTTCGAATCCCGGAAGGGATGCAATTGTGGAGTATATATTTTGAATAATTGCGTCTCTTATTCGGGGCTGATGTGGAAAGGGTGAATACAATTTTTAAAAGAGTAATGCATTACACATCCACAGTGTGTCGTCCCTGTAGCGCAGTGGATAGCGCGTTGGACTTCTAATCCAAAGGTCCCGGGTTCGAATCCCGGGCGGGGTGCAATTGTGGAGTATATATTTTGAATAATTGCGTCTCTTATTTGGGGCTGAAGTGGAAAGGGTGAATACAATTTTTAAAAGAGTAATGCATTACACTTCCACAGTGTGTCGTCCCTGTAGCGCAGTGGATAGCGCGTTGGACTTCTAATCCAAAGGTCCCGGGTTCGAATCCCGGCAGGGATGCAGTTGTGGAGTATATATTTTGAATAATTGCGTCTCTTATTTGGGGCTTATGTGGAAAGGGCGAATACAATTTTAAAAACAGTAATCAATTACACATCCACAGTGTGTCGTCCCTGTAGCGCAGTGGATAGCGCGTTGGACTTCTAATCCAGAGGTCCCGGTTTCGAATCCCGGCAGGGATGCAGTTGTGGAGTATATATTTTGAATAATTGCGTCTCTTATTTGGGGCTGATGTGGAAAGGGTGAATACAATTTTTAAAAGAGTAATGCATTACACATCCACAGTGTGTCGTCCCTGTAGCGCAGTGGATAGCGCGTTGGACTTCTAATCCAAAGGTCCCGGGTTCGAATCCCGGCGGGGATGCAATTGTGGAGTATATATTTTGAATAATTGCGTCTCTTATTTGGGGGTGAAGTGGAAAGGGTGAATACAATTTTTAAAAGAGTAAGGCATTACACATCCACAGTGTGTCGTCCCTGTAGCGCAGTGGATAGCGCGTTGGACTTCTAATCCAAAGGTCCCGGGTTCGAATCCCGGCAGGGATGCAATTGTGGAGTATATATTTTGAATAATTGCGTCTCTTATTTGGGGCTGATGTGGAAAGGGTGAATACATTTTTTAAAAGAGTAATGCATTACACATCCACAGTGTGTCGTCCCCGTAGCGCAGTGGAAAGCGCGTTGGACTTCTAATCCAAAGGTCCCGGGCTCGAATCCCGGCAGGGATGCAATTGTGGAGTATATATTTTGAATAATTGCGTCTCTTATTTGGGGCTGATGTGGAAAGGGTGAATACAATTTTTAAAAGAGTAATGCATTACACATCCACAGTGTGTCGTCCCTGTAGCGCAGTGGATAGCGCGTTGGACTTCTAATCCAAAGGTCCCGGGTTCGAATCCCGGCAGGGATGCAATTGTGGAGTATATATTTTGAATAATTGCTTCTCTTACTTGGGGCTGATGTGGAAAGGGTGAATACAATTTTTAAAACAGTAATGCATTACACATCCACAGTATGTCGTCCCTGTAGCGCAGTGGATAGCGCGTTGGACTTCTGATCCAAAGGTCCCGGTTTCGAATCCCGGCAGGGATGCAATTGTGGAGTATATATTTTGAATAATTGCGTCTCTTATTTGGGGCTGATGTGGAAAGGGTGAATACAATTTTTAAAAGAGTAATGCATTACACATCCACAGTGTGTCGTCCCTGTATCGCAGTGGATAGCGCGTTGGTCTTCTAATCCAAATGTCCCGGGTTCGAATCCCGGCAGGGATGCAATTGTGGAGTATATATTTTGAATAATTGCGTGTCTTATTTGGGGCTGATGTGGAAAGGGTAAATTCAATTTTCAAAAAATTAATGCATTAAATAACCACAGGGTGTCGTCAATCTAGCGCAGTGGATAGCGCGTTGCACTTCTAATCCAAAGGTCCCGGGTTCGAATCCCGGCAGGGATACAATTGTGAAGTATATATTTTGAATAATTGCGTCTCTTATTTGGGGCTGATGTGGAAAGGGTGAATACAATTTTTAAAAGAGTAATGCATTACACGTCCACAGTGTGTCGTCCCTGTAGCGCAGTGGATAGCGCGTTGGACTTCTAATCCAAAGGTCCCGGGTTCGAATCCCGGCAGGGATGCAATTGTGGAGTATATATTTTGAATAATTGCGTGTCTTATTTGGGGCTGATGTGGAAAGGGTGAATACAGTTTTTAAAAGAGTAATCCATTACACATCCACAGTGTGTCGTCCCTGTAGCGCAGTGGATAGCGCGTTGGACTTCTAATCCAAAGGTCCCGGGTTCGAATCCCGGCAGGGATGCAATTGTGGAGTATATATTTTGAATAGTTGCGTGTCTTATTTGGGGCTGATGTGGAAAGGGTGAATACAATTTTTAAAAGAGTAATCCATTACACATCCACAGTGTGTCGTCCCTGTAGCGCAGTGGATAGCGCGTTGGACCTCTAATCCAAAGGTCCCGGGTTCGAATCCCGGCAGGGATGCAATTGTGGAGTATATATTTTGAATAATTGCGTCTCTTATTTGGAGCTGATGTTTAAAGGGTGAATACAATTTTTAGAAGAGTAATGCATTACACATCCACAGTGTGTCGTCCCTGTAGCGCAGTAGATAGCGCGTTGGACTTCTAATCCAAAGGTCCCGGGTTCGAATCCCGGCAGGGATGCAATTGTGGAGTATATATTTTGAATAATTGCGTGTCTTATTTGGGGCTGATGTGGAAAGGGTGAATACAATTTTTAAAAGAGTAATCCATTACACATCCACAGTGTGTCGTCCCTGTAGCGCAGTGGATAGCGCGTTGGTTTTCTAATCCAAATGTCCCGGGTTCAAATCCCGGCAGGGATGCAATTGTGGAGTATATATTTTGAATAATTGCGTCTCTTATTTGGAGCTGATGTTTAAAGGGTGAATACAATTTTTAAAAGAGTAATGCATTACACATCCACAGTGTGTCGTCCCTGTAGCGCAGTGGATAGTGCGTTGGACTTCTAATCCAAAGGTCCCGGGTTCGAATCCCGGCAGGGATGCAATTATGGAGTATATATTTTGAATAATTGCGTGTCTTATTTGGGGCTGATGTGGAAAGGGTGAATACAATTTTTAAAAGAGTAATCCATTACACATCCACAGGGTGTCGTCCCTGTAGCGCAGTGGATAGCGCGTTGGACTTCTAATCCAAAGGTCCCGGGTTCGAATCCCGGCAGGGATGCTATTGTGGAGTATATATTTTGAATAATTGCGTCTCTTATTTGGAGCTGATGTTTAAAGGGTGAATACAATTTTTAAAAGAGTAATGCATTACACATCCACAGTGTGTCGTCCCTGTAGCGCAGTGGATAGCGCGTTGGACTTCTAATCCAAAGGTCCCGGGTTCGAATCCCGGCAGGGATGCAATTGTGGAGTATATATTTTGAATAATTGCGTCTCTTATTTGGGGCTGATGTGGAAAGGGCGAATACAATTTTAAAAACAGTAATCCATTACACATCCACAGAGTGTTGTCCCTGTAGCGCAGTGGATAGCGCGTTGGACTTCTAATCCAAAGGTCCCGGGTTCGAATCCCGGCAGGGATGCAGTTGTGGAGTATATATTTTGAATAATTGCGTCTCTTATTTGGGGCTTATGTGGAAAGGGCGAATACAATTTTAAAAACAGTAATCAATTACACATCCACAGTGTGTCTTCCCTGTAGCGCAGTGGATAGCGCGTTGGACTTCTAATCCAGAGGCCCCGGTTTCGAATCCCGGCAGGGATGCAATTGTGGAGTATATATTTTGAATAATTGCGTCTCTTATTTGGGGCTGATGTGGAAAGGGTGAATACAATTTTTAAAAGAGTAATGCATTACACATCCAGCGTGTGTCGTCCCTGTAGCGCAGTGGATAGCACGTTGGACTTCTAATCCAAAGGTCCCGGGTTCGAATCCCGGCAGGGATGCAATTGTGGAGTATATATTTTGAATATTTGCGTCTCTTATTTGGGGGTGAAGTGGAAAGGGTGAATACAATTTTTAAAAGAGTAAGGCATTACACATCCACAGTGTATCGTCCCTGTACCGCAGTGGATAGCGCGTTGGACTTCTAATCCAAAGGTCCCGGGTTCGAATCCCGGCAGGGATGCAATTGTGGAGTATATATTTTGAATAATTGCGTCTCATATTTGGGTCTGATGTGGAAAGGGCGAATACAATTTAAAAAACAGTAATCCATTACACATCCACAGAGTGTCGTCCCTGTAGCGCAGTGGATAGCGCGTTGGACTTCTAATCCAAAGGTCCCGGGTTCGAATCCCGGCAGGGATGCAATTGTGGAGTATATATTTTGAATAATTGCGTGTCTTATTTGGGGCTGATGTGGAAAGGGTGAATACAATTTTTAAAAGAGTAATCCATTACACATCCACAGTGTGTCGTCCCTGTAGCGCAGTGGACAGCGCGTTGGACTTCTAATCCAAAGGTCCCGGGTTCGAATCCCGGCAGGGATGCAATTGTGGAGTATATATTTTGAATAATTGCGTCTCTTATTTGGGGCTTATGTGGAAAGGGCGAATACATTTTTTAAAAGAGTAATGCATTACACATCCACAGTGTGTCGTCCCTGTAGCGCAGTGGATAGCGCGTTGGACTTTTAATCCAAAGGTCCCAGGTTCGAATCCCGGCAGGGATGCAATTGTGGAGTATATACTCTGAATAATTGCGTCTCTTATTTGGGGCTGATGTGGAAAGGTGAATACAATTTTAAAAACAGTAATCAATTACACATCCACAGTGTGTCTTCCCTGTAGCGCAGTGGATAGCGCGTTGGACTTCTAATCCAGAGGCCCCGGTTTCGAATCCCGGCAGGGATGCAATTGTGGAGTATATATTTTGAATAATTGCGTCTCTTATTTGGGGCTGATGTGGAAAGGGTGAATACAATTTTTAAAAGAGTAATGCATTACACATCCAGCGTGTGTCGTCCCTGTAGCGCAGTGGATAGCACGTTGGACTTCTAATCCAAAGGTCCCGGGTTCGAATCCCGGCAGGGATGCAATTGTGGAGTATATATTTTGAATATTTGCGTCTCTTATTTGGGGGTGAAGTGGAAAGGGTGAATACAATTTTTAAAAGAGTAAGGCATTACACATCCACAGTGTGTCGTCCCTGTACCGCAGTGGATAGCGCGTTGGACTTCTAATCCAAAGGTCCCGGGTTCGAATCCCGGCAGGGATGCAATTGTGGAGTATATATTTTGAATAATTGCGTCTCATATTTGGGTCTGATGTGGAAAGGGCGAATACAATTTAAAAAACAGTAATCCATTACACATCCACAGAGTGTCGTCCCTGTAGCGCAGTGGATAGCGCGTTGGACTTCTAATCCAAAGGTCCCGGGTTCGAATCCCGGCAGGGATGCAATTGTGGAGTATATATTTTGAATAATTGCGTGTCTTATTTGGGGCTGATGTGGAAAGGGTGAATACAATTTTTAAAAGAGTAATCCATTACACATCCACAGTGTGTCGTCCCTGTAGCGCAGTGGACAGCGCGTTGGACTTCTAATCCAAAGGTCCCGGGTTCGAATCCCGGCAGGGATGCAATTGTGGAGTATATATTTTGAATAATTGCGTCTCTTATTTGGGGCTTATGTGGAAAGGGCGAATACATTTTTTAAAAGAGTAATGCATTACACATCCACAGTGTGTCGTCCCTGTAGCGCAGTGGATAGCGCGTTGGACTTTTAATCCAAAGGTCCCAGGTTCGAATCCCGGCAGGGATGCAATTGTGGAGTATATACTCTGAATAATTGCGTCTCTTATTTGGGGCTGATGTGGAAAGGGTGAATACAATTTTTAAAAGAGTAATGCATTACACATCCACAGTGTGTCGTCCCTGTAGCGTAGTGGATAGCGCGTTGGACTTCTAATCCAAAGGTCCCGGGTTCGAATCCCGGCAGGGATGCAATTGTGGAGTATATATTTTGAATAATTGCGTCTCTTATTTGGAGCTGATGTTTAAAGGGTGAATACAATTTTTAAAAGAGTAATGCATTACACATCCACAGTGTGTCGTCCCTGTAGCGCAGTGGATAGCGCGTTGGACTTCTAATCCAAAGGTCCCGGGTTCGAATCCCGGCAGGGATGCAATTGTGGAGTATATATTTTGAATAATTGCGTCTCTTATTTGGGGCTGATGTGGAAAGGGCGAATACAATTTTAAAAACAGTAATCCATTACACATCCACAGAGTGTTGTCCCTGTAGCGCAGTGGATAGCGCGTTGGACTTCTAATCCAGAGGTCCCGGGTTCGAATCCCGGCAGGGATGCAATTGTGGAGTATATATTTTGAATAATTGCGTCTCTTATTTGGGGCTGATGTGGAAGGGTGAATACAATTATTAAAAGAGTAATGCATTACACATCCAGCGTGTGTCGTCCCTGTAGCGCAGTGGATAGCACGTTGGACTTCTAATCCAAAGGTCCCGGGTTCGAATCCCGGCAGGGATGCAATTGTGGAGTATATATTTTGAATAATTGCGTCTCTTATTTGGGGGTGAAGTGGAAAGGGTGAATACAATTTTTAAAAGAGTAAGGCATTACACATCCACAGTGTGTCGTCCCTGTAGCGCAGTGGATAGCGCGTTGGACTTCTAATCCAAAGGTCCCGGGTTCGAATCCCGGCAGGGATGCAATTGTTTAGTATATATTTTGAATAATTGCGTCTCTTATTTGGGGCTGATGTGGAAAGGGTGAATACAATTTTTAAAAGAGTAATGCATTACACTTCCACAGTGTGTCGTCCCTGTAGCGCAGTGGATAGCGCGTTGGACTTCTAATCCAAAGGTCCCGGGTTCGAATCCCGGCAGGGATGCTATTTTGGAGTATATATTTTGAATAATTGCGTCTCTTATTCGGGGCTGATGTGGAAAGGGTGAATACAATTTTTAAAAGAGTAATGCATTACACATCCACAGTGTGTCGTCCCTGTAGCGCAGTGGATAGCGCGTTGGACTTCTAATCCAAAGGTCCCGGGTTCGAATCCCGGCCGGGGTGCAATTGTGGAGTATATATTTTGAATAATTGCGTCTCTTATTTGGGGCTGAAGTGGAAAGGGTGAATATAATTTTTAAAAGAGTAATGCATTACACTTCCACAGTGTGTCGTCCCTGTAGCGCAGTGGATAGCGCGTTGGACTTCTAATCCAAAGGTCCCGGGTTCGAATCCCGGCAGGGATGCAGTTGTGGAGTATATATTTTGAATAATTGCGTCTCTTATTTGGGGCTTATGTGGAAAGGGCGAATACAATTTTAAAAACAGTAATCAATTACACATCCACAGTGTATCGTCCCTGTAGCGCAGTGGATAGCGCGTTGGACTTCTAATCCAGAGGTCCCGGTTTCGAATCCCGGCAGGGATGCAATTGTGGAGTATATATTTTGAATAATTGCGTCTCTTATTTGGGGCTGATGTGGAAAGGGTGAATACAATTTTTAAAAGAGTAATGCATTACACATCCACAGTGTGTCGTCCCTGTAGCGCAGTGGATAGCGCGTTGGACTTCTAATCCAAAGGTCCCGGGTTCGAATCCCGGCAGGGATGCAATTGTGGAGTATATATTTTGAATAATTGCGTCTCTTATTTGGGGGTGAAGTGGAAAGGGTGAATACAATTTTTAAAAGAGTAAGGCATTACACATCCACAGTGTGTCGTCCCTGTAGCGCAGTGGATAGCGCGTTGGACTTCTAATCCAAAGGTCCCGGGTTCGAATCCCGGCAGGGATGCAATTGTGGAGTATATATTTTGAATAATTGCGTCTCTTATTTGGGGCTGATGTGGAAAGGGTGATGTTAAGTTCTTGAGCTGCGCGTAAGCAATCAACCAACTTCACAACACGAACTAACTTTATTAACAGGAACTAGGAACAGAACTACAACAGAGTATAGCTTGGCAGATACAAGAATAAGCAGTTGTGACAAGTAGCAAGCGTAGTAGTAGTCCGGTAGCGCTCTTTATATACAGTTCATGCTGACGTCACTCACATCAGGAACGCACACATGACACTTCCCCTCTAAGCTGGAACGTAACGGTCCGGCGGCTTCCTTTGTCTCGTAGACCGTCGCAGAGGTGGATCTGGCATATGTACGGTTACCGCTGGAAGATCGTTGGTGGGCAGAGGACCTGGACTCTGCACGACATCTGGAATTGTAGGCGCACTTGGTGTCGAAGTAGGGATCTCTGGCGAATGTCGAGTTACCACTGGAGCTGGAATTACATGCTCTTGAATCTGAGTGAAAAAGTCATTGTTAGTTTTGCTTAACAATACGTTTTCAGATTGATCCGATAAAATTTGACTCGTATGACGCACTACAACTCTACCAGTTCTTGGATCTTCAATCTGATATAACACACTACCAACTTTTTGAAGAACTTTACCTTGAAGCCACTTATTATCACGAGCATAATCTCTGTAAAGAACTTTCTCCCCCTCGTCAAAAACACGCAGTTTCCTATTATCATACCTTTTGACACTCGTCTCTTGAGATTCAATTACTTTGGCACGCACATCGGGAATCATTAGATGTAATCGTGAACGTAAATCTCTCTTAAATATCAACTTTGCTGGAGATTCCCCAGTCGTACAATGAGGTGCATTTCTATAGGAAAATAGGAAATTATAAAGATTTAGTTTAAGATTTCCCGGTGCTTTAGAAACTGATTTTAAGCCTTTTTTCACCGTTTGAACATAACGCTCCGCCTGTCCGTTGGACTGAGGGAAGTAGGGGGCACTAAAAATTTGTTTTACACCATTTTTGGTGAAAAATTCTCGCATTTCACTCGATGAAAAGTTAGTACCATTATCCGAAACAACTGTGACTGGCAATCCAAACCTTGAAAAACAGTCTCGTAATTTTTCGATTGTCACACTTGTGGTTATCGACTTGGTAGGGTAAACTTCCACCCATTTAGAATAGGAATCGACGATGATTAAGAAATACAAATTTGCGTAGGGACCAGCATAATCAACGTGAAGTCTTTGCCAAGGCTGGCAGGGGAATTCCCAAGGATGAATTGGCGCTTTTGGCGGATTCTTAGAAAGTGACATGCAAATTCTACAGTTTTTAACCATATTCTCAATATCAGCATCAATACCTTTCCAGTACACAAAACTTCGGGCTAAACTTTTCATTTTTACCATTCCTAAATGACCTTGGTGCAATTCAGTTAAAACTTCTGCACGAAACTTCTTTGGGATCACCACTCTTATACCTTTAAGTATACAACCTTGGTGAATAGTATATTCACCCGAGTTTGAAGACATTCTGTTACCTGAGCCCATGAGATCTCGCAACATCACAGCCATTTCCGGATCTTTTCGAGTTTCATCAGCAATCATCTTACTCGTGACTGGAAGAGTTTCAATCTGGTTAACCTGAAAAACATAAACTTCATCAACCAAATTAACGGCATCTTCATCTGGAAATCTTGAACAAAAGTCAGCATTCGAATGATCTCCTGTCTTCCGGTACTTGATCTCGTAGTCGAATCCTTGCAAAAATATAGCGTAATGTAACAGTCTCGTTGCACTCATCGCCGGTGAACCTTCATTGGGAGAAAAAATTCGGGTGAGTGGTTGGTGATCAGTCAACAAAACAAAATGTCTACCATACAGATAGTTAAAAAACTTCTTAACACCCCAATAAATTGAGAGGGCTTCCCGATCAATTTGTGAGTAGTTGCGTTCCGTTTTCGACAGTCGTCTTCCGGCAAACAGTATTGGACGTTCGGAACCATCAGGAAATGTATGCGAAAGAACAGCTCCGAGACCGTACGCAGATGCGTCGGTGGCAAGAACTAGGGGTTTTTTAGGATCAAAATGCGTTAATACCCGTTCTGAAGAAATCTGGCTTTTAACAGCATCAAATGCCTCACAGCATGCTTTATTCCACACAAACTCTTGTCCTTTTTCTAAAAGACGATAGAGTGGATTAAGCCTGTCCGACATGTTGGGAATAAAACGGCTGTAGTATGTAACCAAACCCAAAAAGGATTTTAACTCGGTTACGTTAGTGGGTTGTTTAGCATTCACAATTGCTTTGGTTTTATCATTAGTTTGATGGAGACCTTCAGAATCGATCACAAACCCTAAATAGGAAATTTTCTGCTCTAAAAGTTCGCACTTTTTTCCATTAAGTTTAATACCGTTTTCAATACAGATTCCAAAAAATTTCTTTAAACTCTTTAAATGTGATTCCAAATCTTCTGAAGCGATGACAACGTCGTCATAAAAAACTTGCAACCCTTTCACATCTTTAAACACGGATTCCATGGTCTGCTGCCATTTCGCTGGTGCACTTGCTATGCCGTACATTAATCTATGCACGTTATAGAGACCTTTTGGTGTATTGATCGTTAATAATTTTGAGGTTGACTCCGTAACTCCTAAATGCATGTATGCATCTTTAACATCTAGTTTAGCAAAATATTTACAAGATCCAAATTTTGAGAGAATTTCCTCGATATTGGGAATCGGGTATTCATCTACTTCTAGGCATTTGTTTATAGTGGTTTTATAATCAGCGCAAATTCTAATTTTCCCACAACTTTTAACCACCGGAACTATCGGGGTTGACCACTCCGAATACAAAGTCTTAGAAATTATGCCCAAAGATTCCAATCTGTCTAGTTCATTTTCAACCCGTTCCTTAAGAGCAAACGGGATAGTTCGACTTTTTACAAAAATAGGTTTACTTCCCGTTTTAATGCTTAAACTAGCTTCATAGTTTTTGAGACAACCTGGGTTTTCGGAAAACACCTCTGGAAATTTTGAAACCAACAACTTGATGTTTTCTTTAGTTTCAGATACTTGTTTTAAAGTTCCCGTGCCCAATAGCTCATTCCAATTAAGCTTTACTTTGTACAACCAATCCCTTCCAAAAAGTGAATCGTAATTTCCTTTTACAACATGTAAATCCACGTTACATTTTTGCCCGTTACACTCAATATTTACATTTACTTTTCCTTGCACAGGGACACTTTGATTATTGTAGGAAAACAATTTCAAATTTGAGGGTTGGATGTCTTTGTTTATGCTAAGCTCTTTGAAAGTTTTCAGGGAAATGAGGGAACACGTTGCGCCTGTGTCAACTTCCATTTTAAGAGGGCAATTTTCAATTTTTACCTCAACCAAAATCTTATCGCTGGGTTTTTTCTGCACAGATAATATATCGGACACATTAGGGGAATCTTCATGATCACAATAATCATTTTTACTTTTAATACTTTGCACATTTTTAGAGGCTTTTGCCTTGAAACAAGCTGCAGCAATATGACCACGTATTTTGCAGAAATTACAGACTACGTTTCTGTGTCTACACTTTTGGGGGCTATGATTAGTTTTCCCACACCTTGTACAAATATTTTTGTTCCAGACGTTTCTAGTAATTGGTTTACTCAGGTATCCGTTGTTGCTCTGCCTTTTAACTCTATCCCGATCGTTAATTTTGTTTATGCCTCCTGCTGGACATGGTCTTTTGAAATGATCTACACCCCGAAAAGCCTGTTCATCAGCTAGAGCTTTGTTAACAACATCATCTAAAGTTAAATTTGCAGTTCTAAAGAAGTAGTTTTGTGTTCCTTCTGACCTAATACCGCTTATAACTTGATCACGCAATTCTTCCTTTACTCGCGATTCATCTGTAAAACCACAATTTTTAGCTAAATCCTTTAGTGCAGAAAAATACTCAGAAAAACTTTCACCTTCGCCTTGATAACGCGTACGAAATTTTTGGCGCTCCGTAGAGATTAAAGGTTTTGGATCCAAATAAGTAGAAAGCAATTTGGTGATTTCATCAAAAGTTAATGTGGAAGGTTTCCTTGGAACACAAATAGTTCTTAATCTAGCGTAAGTTTTAGCTCCGACCGATGAGATAAAAACGTTGACTTTCTTACCTCCCTCCAGTTGATAAATAGAGGCAAAACATTCAAATCTTTCCAAATAAGAGTCAAAACTCTCGTTAGACCTTTCAAAGCTTTCAAACAGAGGAGGTGCAGGGTCAGTTGCAGACATCTCTTCAGGTTCTTGGTATACTGGGATCCAGTTAGACCATCCTCGTCGCCACTGTTAAGTTCTTGAGCTGCGCGTAAGCAATCAACCAACTTCACAACACGAACTAACTTTATTAACAGGAACTAGGAACAGAACTACAACAGAGTATAGCTTGGCAGATACAAGAATAAGCAGTTGTGACAAGTAGCAAGCGTAGTAGTAGTCCGGTAGCGCTCTTTATATACAGTTCATGCTGACGTCACTCACATCAGGAACGCAGACATGACAGGTGAATACAATTTTTAAAAGAGTAATGCATTACACATCCACAGTGTGTCGTCCCTGTAGCGCAGTGGATAGCGCGTTGGACTTCTAATCCAAAGGTCCCGGGTTCGAATCCCGGCAGGGATGCAATTGTGGAGTATATATTTTGAATAACTGCGTCTCTTGATGTGGAAAGGGTGAATACAATTTTTAAAAGAGTAATGCATTACAGATCCACAGCGTGTCGTCCCTGTAGCGCAGTGGATAGCGCGTTGGACTTCTAATCCAAAGGTCCCGGGTTCGAATCCCGGCAGGGATGCAATTGTGGAGTATATATTTTGAATAATTGCGTCTCTTATTTGGGGCTGATGTGGAAAGGGTGAATACAATTTTTAAAAGAGTAATGCATTACACATCCACAGCGTGTCGTCCCTGTAGCGCAGTGGATAGCGAGTTGGACTTCTAATCCAAAGGTCCCGGGTTCGAATCCCGGCAGGGATGCAATTGTGGAGTATATATTTTGAATAATTGCATCTCTTATTTGGGGCTGATGTGGAAAGGGTGAATACAATTTTTAAAAGAGTAATGCATTACACATCCACAGTGTGTCGTCCCTGTAGCGCAGTGGATAGCGCGTTGGACTTCTAATCCAAAGGTCCCGGGTTCGAATCCCGGCAGGGATGCAATTGTGGAGTATATATTTTGAATAATTGCGTCTCTTATTTTTGGCTGATGTGGAAAGGGTGAATCCAATTTTTAAAAGAGTAATGCATTACACATCCACAGTGTGTCGTCACTGTAGCGCAGAGGATAGCGCGTTGGACTTCTAATCCATAGGTCCCGGGTTCGAATCCCGGCAGGGATGCAATTGTGGAGTATATATTTTGAATAATTGCGTCTCTTATTTGGGTCTGATGTGGAAAGGGCGAATACAATTTAAAAAACAGTAATCCATTACACATCCACAGAGTGTCGTCCCTGTAGCGCAGTGGATAGCGCGTTGGACTTCTAATCCAAAGGTCCCGGGTTCGAATCCCGGCAGGGATGCAATTGTGGAGTATATATTTTGAATAATTGCGTGTCTTATTTGGGGCTGATGTGGAAAGGGTGAATACAATATTTAAAAGAGTAATCCATTACACATCCACAGTGTGTCGTCCCTGTAGCGCAGTGGATAGCGCGTTGGACTTCTAATCCAAAGGTCCTGGGTTCGAATCCCGGCAGGGATGCAATTGTGGAGTATATATTTTGAATAATTGCGTCTCTTATTTGAATCGGTGAGTGCAGAAACCACTTTAGTCATAAAAATCCTAAAACTCGTTTTCAATGAAAATAAGCGTAGAAAGGCAAGATGCGTGTTGGGTGCAAAAACTACGTTAGTCTGTTGAGTAGTTCCGTTAATACAGGGCGTTTGTTTCGAGTGTTTAGTGCAGAAATAGAGGAGGAGTTATGACGTTTTTTCTCCCTCCTGAAAAATTTGAAATTTGTGACTGACGTTGTTTCTGCACTCACCGATTCATTTGGGGCTGAAGTGGAAAGGGTGAATACAATTTTTAAAAGAGTAATGCATTGCAATTCCACACTGTGTCGTCCCTGTTGCGCAGTGGATAGCGCGTTGGACTTCTAATCCAAAGGTCTCGGGTTCGAATCCCGGCAGGGATGCAATTGTGGAGTATATATTTTGAATAATTGCGTCTCTTATTTGGGGCTGATGTGGAAAGGGCGAATACAATTTTAAAAACAGTAATCCATTACACATCCACAGTGTGTCGTCCCTGTAGCGCAGTGGATAGCGCGTTGGACTTCTAATGCAAAGGTCCCGGGTTCGAAACCCGGCAGGGATGCAATTGTGGAATATATATTTTGAATAAAATGCGTCTCTTATTTGGGGCTGATGTGGAAAGGGTGAATACAATTTTTAAAAGAGTAATCCATTACACATCCACAGTGTGTCGTCCCTGTAGCGCATTGGATAGCGCGTTGGACTTCTAATCCAAAGGTCCCGGGTTCGAATCCCGGCAGGGATGCAATTGTGGAATATATATTTTGAATAAAATGCGTCTCTTATTTGGGGCTGATGTGGAAAGGGTGAATACAATTTTTAAAAGAGTAATGCATTACACTTCCACAGTGTGTCGTCCCTGCAGCGCAGTGGATAGCGCGTTGGACCTCTAATACAAAGGTCCCGGGTTCGAATCCCGGCAGGGATGCAATTGTGGAGTATATATTTTGAATAATTGCGTCTCTTATTTGGGGATGATGTGGAAAGGGTGAATACAATTTTTAAAAGAGTAATGCATTACACATCCACACTGTGTCGTCCCTGTAGCACAGTGGATAGCGCGTTGGACTTCTAATCCAAAGGTCCCGGGTTCGAAACCCGGCAGGGATGCAATTGTGGAGTATATATTTTGAATAATTGCGTCTCTTATTTGGGGCTGATGTGGAAAGGGTGAATACAACTTTTAAAAGAGTAATGCATTACACATCCACAGTGTGTCGTCCCTGTAGCGCAGTGGATAGCGCGTTGGACTTCTAATCCAAAGGTCCCGGGTTCGAATCCCGGCAGGGATGCAATTGTGGAGTATATATTTTGAATAATTGCGTCTCTTGATGTGGAAAGGGTGAATACAATTTTTAAAAGAGTAATGCATTACACATCCACAGCGTGTCGTCCCTGTAGCGCAGTGGATAGCGCGTTGGACTTCTAATCCAAAGGTCCCGGGTTCGAATCCCGGCAGGGATGCAATTGTGGAGTATATATTTTGAATAATTGCGTCTCTTATTTGGGTCTGATGTGGAAAGGGCGAATACAATTTAAAAAACAGTAATCCATTACACATCCACAGAGTGTCGTCCCTGTAGCGCAGTGGATAGCGCGTTGGACTTCTAATCCAAAGGTCCCGGGTTCGAATCCCGGCAGGGATGCAATTGTGGAGTATATATTTTGAATAATTGCGTGTCTTATTTGGGGCTGATGTGGAAAGGGTGAATACAATTTTTAAAAGAGTAATCCATTACACATCCACAGTGTGTCGTCCCTGTAGCGCAGTGGATAGCGCGTTGGACTTCTAATCCAAAGGTCCTGGGTTCGAATCCCGGCAGGGATGCAATTGTGGAGTATATATTTTGAATAATTGCGTCTCTTATTTGAATCGGTGAGTGCAGAAACCACTTTAGTCATAAAAATCCTAAAACTCGTTTTCAATGAAAATAAGCGTAGAAAGGCAAGGTGCGTGTTGGGTGCAAAAACTACGTTAGTCTGTTGAGTAGTTCCGTTAATACAGGGCGTTTGTTTCGAGTGTTTAGTGCAGAAATAGAGGAGGAGTTATGACGTTTTTTCTCCCTCCTGAAAAATTTGAAATTTGTGACTGACGTTGTTTCTGCACTCACCGATTCATTTGGGGCTGAAGTGGAAAGGGTGAATACAATTTTTAAAAGAGTAATGCATTGCAATTCCACACTGTGTCGTCCCTGTTGCGCAGTGGATAGCGCGTTGGACTTCTAATCCAAAGGTCTCGGGTTCGAATCCCGGCAGGGATGCAATTGTGGAGTATATATTTTGAATAATTGCGTCTCTTATTTGGGGCTGATGTGGAAAGGGCGAATACAATTTTAAAAACAGTAATCCATTACTTATCCACAGTGTGTCGTCCCTGTAGCGCAGTGGATAGCGCGTTGGACTTCTAATGCAAAGGTCCCGGGTTCGAAACCCGGCAGGGATGCAATTGTGGAATATATATTTTGAATAAAATGCGTCTCTTATTTGGGGCTGATGTGGAAAGGGTGAATACAATTTTTAAAAGAGTAATGCATTACACTTCCACAGTGTGTCGTCCCTGCAGCGCAGTGGATAGCGCGTTGGACCTCTAATACAAAGGTCCCGGGTTCGAATCCCGGCAGGGATGCAATTGTGGAGTATATATTTTGAATAATTGCGTCTCTTATTTGGGGATGATGTGGAAAGGGTGAATACAATTTTTAAAAGAGTAATGCATTACACATCCACACTGTGTCGTCCCTGTAGCACAGTGGATAGCGCGTTGGACTTCTAATCCAAAGGTCCCGGGTTCGAAACCCGGCAGGGATGCAATTGTGGAGTATATATTTTGAATAATTGCGTCTCTTATTTGGGGCTGATGTGGAAAGGGTGAATACAACTTTTAAAAGAGTAATGCATTACACATCCACAGTGTGTCGTCCCTGTAGCGCAGTGGATAGCGCGTTGGACTTCTAATCCAAAGGTCCCGGGTTCGAATCCCGGCAGGGATGCAATTGTGGAGTATATATTTTGAATAATTGCGTCTCTTGATGTGGAAAGGGTGAATACAATTTTTAAAAGAGTAATGCATTACACATCCACAGCGTGTCGTCCCTGTAGCGCAGTGGATAGCGCGTTGGACTTCTAATCCAAAGGTCCCGGGTTCGAATCCCGGCAGGGATGCAATTGTGGAGTATATATTTTGAATAATTGCGTGTCTTATTTGGGGCTGATGTGGAAAGGGTGAATACAATTTTTAAAAGAGTAATCCATTACACATCCACAGTGTGTCGTCCCTGTAGCGCAGTGGATAGCGCGTTGGACTTCTAATCCAAAGGTCCCGGGTTCGAATCCCGGCAGGGATGCAATTGTGGAGTATATATTTTGAATAATTGCGTCTCTTATTTGAATCGGTGAGTGCAGAAACCACTTTAGTCACAAAAATCCTAAAACTCGTTTTCAATGAAAATAAGCGTAGAAAGGCAAGATGCGTGTTGGGTGCAAAAACTACGTTAGTCTGTTGAGTAGTTCCGTTAATACAGGGCGTTTGTTTCGAGTGTTTAGTGCAGAAATAGAGGAGGAGTTATGACGTTTTTTCTCCCTCCTGAAAAATTTGAAATTTGTGACTGACGTTGTTTCTGCACTCACCGATTCATTTGGGGCTGATGTGGAAAGGGTGAATACAATTTTTAAAAGAGTAATGCATTACACTTCCACAGTGTGTCGTCCCTGTAGCGCAGTGGATAGCGCGTTGGACTTCTAATCCAAAGGTCCCGGGTTCGAATCCCGGCAGGGATGCAATTGTGGAGTATATATTTTGAATAATTGCGTCCCTTATTTGGGGCTGATGTGGAAAGGGCGAATACAATTTTAAAAACAGTAATCCATTACACAACCGCAGTGTGTCGTCTCTGTAGCTTAGTGGATAGCGCGTTGGACTTCTAATCCAAAGGTCCCGGGTTCGAATCCCGGCAGGGATGCAATTGTGGAATATATATTTTGAATAAAATGCGTCTCTTATTTGGGGCTGATGTGGAAAGGGTGAATACAATTTTTAAAAGAGTAATCCATTACACATCCACAGTGTGTCGTCCCTGTAGCGCATTGGATAGCGCGTTGGACTTCTAATCCAAAGGTCCCGGGTTCGAATCCCAGCAGGGATGCAATTGTGGAGTATATATTTTGAATAATTGCGTCTCTTATTCGGGGCTGATGTGGAAAGGGTGAATACAATTTTTTAAAAAAGAGTAATGCATTACACATCCACAGTGTGTCGTCCCTGTAGCGCAGTGGATAGCGCGTTGGACTTCTAATCCAAAGGTCCCGGGTTCGAATCCCGGCAGGGATGCAATTGTGGAGTATATATTTTGAATAATTGCGTCTCTTATTTGGGGCTGATGTGGAAAGGGTGAATACAATTTTTAAAAGAGTAATGCATTACACTTCCACAGTGTGTCGTCCCTGTAGCGCAGTGGATAGCGCGTTGGACTTCTAATCCAAAGGTCCCGGGTTCGAATCCCGGCAGGGATGCAATTGTGGAGTATATATTTTGAATAATTGCGTCTCTTATTTGGGGATGATGTGGAAAGGGTGAATACAATTTTTAAAAGAGTAATGCATTACACATCCACACTGTGTCGTCCCTGTAGCGCAGTGGATAGCGCGTTGGACTTCTAATCCAAAGGTCCCGGGTTCGAATCCCGGCAGGGATGCAATTGTGGAGTATATATTTTGAATAATTGCGTCTCTTATTTGGGGATGATGTGGAAAGGGTGAATACAATTTTTAAAAGAGTAATGCATTACACATCCACAGTGTGTCGTCCCTGTAGCGCAGTGGATAGCGCGTTGGACTTCTAATCCAAAGGTCCCGGGTTCGAATCCCGGCAGGGATGCAATTGTGGAGTATATATTTTGAATAATTGCGTCTCTTATTTGGGGCTGATGTGGAAAGGGTGAATACAATTTTTAAAAGAGTAATGCATTACACATCCACAGTGTGTCGTCCCTGTAGCGCAGTGGATAGCGCGTTGGACTTCTAATCCAAAGGTCCCGGGTTCGAATCCCGGCAGGGATGCAATTGTGGAGTATATATTTTGAATAATTGCGTCTCTTATTTGGGGCTGATGTGGAAAGGGTGAATACAATTTTTAAAAGAGTAATGCATTACACTTCCACAGTGTGTCGTCCCTGTAGCGCAGTGGATAGCGCGTTGGACTTCTAATCCAAAGGTCCCGGGTTCGAATCCCGGCAGGGATGCAATTGTGGAGTATATATTTTGAATAATTGCGTCTCTTATTTGGGGATGATGTGGAAAGGGTGAATACAATTTTTAAAAGAGTAATGCATTACACATCCACAGTGTGTCGTCCCTGTAGCGCAGTGGATAGCGCGTTGGACTTCTAATCCAAAGGTCCCGGGTTCGAATCCCGGCAGGGATGCAATTGTGGAGTATATATTTTGAATAATTGCGTCTCTTGATGTGGAAAGGGTGAATACAATTTTTAAAAGAGTAATGCATTACACATCCACAGCGTGTCGTCCCTGTAGCGCAGTGGATAGCGCGTTGGACTTCTAATCCAAAGGTCCCGGGTTCGAATCCCGGCAGGGATGCAATTGTGGAGTATATATTTTGAATAATTGCGTCTCTTATTTGGGGCTGATGTGGAAAGGGTGAATACAATTTTTAAAAGAGTAATGCATTACACATCCACAGTGTGTCGTCCCTGTAGCGCAGTGGATAGCGCGTTGGACTTCTAATCCAAAGGTCCCGGGTTCGAATCCCGGCAGGGATGCAATTGTGGAGTATATATTTTGAATAATTGCGTCTCTTATTTGGGGCTGATGTGGAAAGGGTGAATACAATTTTTAAAAGAGTAATGCATTACACTTCCACAGTGTGTCGTCCCTGTAGCGCAGTGGATAGCGCGTTGGACTTTTAATCCAAAGGTCCCGGGCTCGAATCCCGGCAGGGATGCAATTGTGGAGTATATATTTTGAATAATTGCGTCTCTTATTTGGGGATGATGTGGAAAGGGTGAATACAATTTTTAAAAGAGTAATGCATTACACATCCACACTGTGTCGTCCCTGTAGCGCAGTGGATAGCGCGTTGGACTTCTAATCCAAAGGTCCCGGGTTCGAATCCCGGCAGGGATGCAATTGTGGAGTATATATTTTGAATAATTGCTTCTCTTGATGTGGAAAGGGTGAATACAATTTTTAAAAGAGTAATGCATTACACACCCACAGTGTGTCGTCCCTGTAGCGCAGTGGATATCGCGTAGGACTTCTAATCCAAAGGTCCCGGTTTCGAATCCCGGCAGGGACGCAATTGTGGAGTATATATTTTGAATAATTGCGTCTCTTATTTGGGGCTGATGTGGAAAGGGTGAATACAATTTTTAAAAGAGTAATGCATTACACTTCCACAGTGTGTCGTCCCTGTAGCGCAGTGGATAGCGCGTTGGACTTCTAATCCAAAGGTCCCGGGTTCGAATCCCGGCAGGGATGCAATTGTGGAGTATATATTTTGAATAATTGCGTCTCTTATTTGGTTCTGATGTGGAAAGGGCGAATACAATTTAAAAAACAGTAATCCATTACACATCCACAGAGTGTCGTCCCTGTAGCGCAGTGGATAGCGCGTTGGACTTCTAATCCAAAGGTCCCGGGTTCGAATCCCGGCAGGGATGCAATTGTGGAGTATATATTTTGAATAATTGCGTGTCTTATTTGGGGCTGATGTGGAAAGGGTGAATACAATTTTTAAAAGAGTAATCCATTACACATCCACAGTGTGTCGTCCCTGTAGCGCAGTGGATAGCGCGTTGGACCTCTAATCCAAAGGTCCCGGGTTCGAATCCCGGCAGGGATGCAATTGCGGAGTATATATTTTGAATAATTGCGTCTCTTATTTGAATCGGTGAGTGCAGAAACCACTTTAGTCACAAAAATCCTAAAACTCGTTTTCAATGAAAATAAGCGTAGAAAGGCAAGATGCGTGTTGGGTGCAAAAACTACGTTAGTCTGTTGAGTAGTTCCGTTAATACAGGGCGTTTGTTTCGAGTGTTTAGTGCAGAAATAGAGGACGAGTTGTGACGTTTTTTCTCCCTCCTGAAAAATTTGAAATTTGTGACTGACGTTGTTTCTGCACTCACCGATTCATTTGGGGCTGATGTGGAAAGGGTGAATACAATTTTTAAAAGAGTAATGCATTGCAATTCCACAGTGTGTCGTCCCTGTTGCGCAGTGGATAGCGCGTAGGACTTCTAATCCAAAGGTCTCGGGTTCGAATCCCGGCAGGGATGCAATTGTGGAGTATATATTTTGAATAATTGCGTCTCTTATTTGGGGCTGATGTGGAAAGGGCGAATACAATTTTAAAAACAGTAATCCATTACACATCCACAGTGTGTCGTCCCTGTAGCGCAGTGGATAGCGCGTTGGACTTCAAATCCAAAGGTCCCGGGTTCGAATCCCGGCAGGGATGCAATTGTGGAATATATATTTTGAATAAAATGCGTCTCTTATTTGGGGCTGATGTGGAAAGGGTGAATACAATTTTTAAAAGAGTAATCCATTACACATCCACAGTGTGTCGTCCCTGTAGCGCATTGGATAGCGCGTTGGACTTTTAATCCAAAGGTCCCGGGTTCGAATCCCGGCAGGGATGCAATTGCGGAGTATATATTTTGAATAATTGCGTCTCTTATTTGGGGCTGATGTGGAAAGGGTGAATACAATTTAAAAAACAGTAATCCATTACACATCCACAGTGTGTCGTCCCTGTTGCGCAGTGGATAGCGCGTTGGACCTCTAATCCAAAGGTCCCGGGTTCGAATCCCGGCAGGGATGCAATTGTGGAGTATATATTTTGAATAATTGCGTCTCTTATTTGAATCGGTGAGTGCAGAAACCACTTTAGTCACAAAAATCCTAAAACTCGTTTTCAATGAAAATAAGCGTAGAAAGGCAAGATGCGTGTTGGGTGCAAAAACTACGTTAGTCTGTTGAGTAGTTCCGTTAATACAGGGCGTTTGTTTCGAGTGTTTAGTGCAGAAATAGAGGACGAGTTATGACGTTTTTTCTCCCTCCTGAAAAATTTGAAATTTGTGACTGACGTTGTTTCTGCACTCACCGATTCATTTGGGGCTGATGTGGAAAGGGTGAATACAATTTTTAAAAGAGTAATGCATTGCAATTCCACAGTGTGTCGTCCCTGTTGCGCAGTGGATAGCGCGTAGGACTTCTAATCCAAAGGTCTCGGGTTCGAATCCCGGCAGGGATGCAATTGTGGAGTATATATTTTGAATAATTGCGTCTCTTATTTGGGGCTGATGTGGAAAGGGCGAATACAATTTTAAAAACAGTAATCCATTACACATCCACAGTGTGTCGTCCCTGTAGCGCAGTGGATAGCGCGTTGGACTTCTAATCCAAAGGTCCCGGGTTCGAATCCCGGCAGGGATGCAATTGTGGAATATATATTTTGAATAAAATGCGTCTCTTATTTGGGGCTGATGTGGAAAGGGTGAATACAATTTTTAAAAGAGTAATCCATTACACATCCACAGTGTGTCGTCCCTGTAGCGCATTGGATAGCGCGTTGGACTTCTAATCCAAAGGTCCCGGGTTCGAATCCCGGCAGGGATGCAATTGTGGAGTATATATTTTGAATAATTGCGTCTCTTATTCGGGGCTGATGTGGAAAGGGTGAATACAATTTTTAAAAGAGTAATGCATTACACATCCACAGTGTGTCGTCCCTGTAGCGCAGTGGCTATCGCGTAGGACTTCTAATCCAAAGGTCCCGGTTTCGAATCCCGGCAGGGATGCAATTGTGGAGTATATATTTTGAATAATTGCGTCTCTTATTTGGGGCTGATGTGGAAAGGGTGAATACAATTTTTAAAAGAGTAATGCATTACCCTTCCACAGTGTGTCGTCCCTGTAGCGCAGTGGATAGCGCGTTGGACTTCTAATCCAAAGGTCCCGGGTTCGAATCCCGGCAGGGATGCAATTGTGGAGTATATATTTTGAATAATTGCGTCTCTTATTTGGGGATGATGTGGAAAGGGTGAATACAATTTTTAAAAGAGTAATGCATTACACATCCACACTGTGTCGTCCCTGTAGCGCAGTGGATAGCGCGTTGGACTTCTAATCCAAAGGTCCCGGGTTCGAATCCCGGCAGGGATGCAATTGTGGAGTATATATTTTGAATAATTGCGTCTCTTATTTGGGGCTGATGTGGAAAGGGTGAATACAATTTTTAAAAGAGTAATGCATTACACATCCACAGTGTGTCGTCCCTGTAGCGCAGTGGATAGCGCGTTGGACTTCTAATCCAAAGGTCCCGGGTTCGAATCCCGGCAGGGATGCAATTGTGGAGTATATATTTTGAATAATTGCGTCTCTTATTTGGGGCTGATGTGGAAAGGGTGAATACAATTTTTAAAAGAGTAATGCATTACACTTCCACAGTGTGTCGTCCCTGTAGCGCAGTGGATAGCGCGTTGGACTTCTAATCCAAGGGTCCCGGGTTCGAATCCCGGCAGGGATGCGATTGTGGAGTATATATTTTGAATAATTGCGTCTCTTATTTGGTTCTGATGTGGAAAGGGCGAATACAATTTAAAAAACAGTAATCCATTACACATCCACAGAGTGTCGTCCCTGTAGCGCAGTGGATAGCGCGTTGGACTTCTAATCCAAAGGTCCCGGGTTCGAATCCCGGCAGGGATGCAATTGTGGAGTATATATTTTGAATAATTGCGTGTCTTATTTGGGGCTGATGTGGAAAGGGTGAATACAATTTTTAAAAGAGTAATCCATTACACATCCACAGTGTGTCGTCCCTGTAGCGCAGTGGATAGCGCGTTGGACCTCTAATCCAAAGGTCCCGGGTTCGAATCCCGGCAGGGATGCAATTGCGGAGTATATATTTTGAATAATTGCGTCTCTTATTTGAATCGGTGAGTGCAGAAACCACTTTAGTCACAAAAATCCTAAAACTCGTTTTCAATGAAAATAAGCGTAGAAAGGCAAGATGCGTGTTGGGTGCAAAAACTACGTTAGTCTGTTGAGTAGTTCCGTTAATACAGGGCGTTTGTTTCGAGTGTTTAGTGCAGAAATAGAGGACGAGTTGTGACGTTTTTTCTCCCTCCTGAAAAATTTGAAATTTGTGACTGACGTTGTTTCTGCACTCACCGATTCATTTGGGGCTGATGTGGAAAGGGTGAATACAATTTTTAAAAGAGTAATGCATTGCAATTCCACAGTGTGTCGTCCCTGTTGCGCAGTGGATAGCGCGTAGGACTTCTAATCCAAAGGTCTCGGGTTCGAATCCCGGCAGGGATGCAATTGTGGAGTATATATTTTGAATAATTGCGTCTCTTATTTGGGGCTGATGTGGAAAGGGCGAATACAATTTTAAAAACAGTAATCCATTACACATCCACAGTGTGTCGTCCCTGTAGCGCAGTGGATAGCGCGTTGGACTTCAAATCCAAAGGTCCCGGGTTCGAATCCCGGCAGGGATGCAATTGTGGAATATATATTTTGAATAAAATGCGTCTCTTATTTGGGGCTGATGTGGAAAGGGTGAATACAATTTTTAAAAGAGTAATCCATTACACATCCACAGTGTGTCGTCCCTGTAGCGCATTGGATAGCGCGTTGGACTTTTAATCCAAAGGTCCCGGGTTCGAATCCCGGCAGGGATGCAATTGCGGAGTATATATTTTGAATAATTGCGTCTCTTATTCGGGGCTGATGTGGAAAGGGTGAATACAATTTTTAAAAGAGTAATGCATTACACATCCACAGTGTGTCGTCCCTGTAGCGCAGTGGCTATCGCGTAGGACTTCTAATCCAAAGGTCCCGGTTTCGAATCCCGGCAGGGATGCAATTGTGGAGTATATATTTTGAATAATTGCGTCTCTTATTTGGGGCTGATGTGGAAAGGGTGAATACAATTTAAAAAACAGTAATCCATTACACATCCACAGTGTGTCGTCCCTGTAGCGCAGTGGATAGCGCGTTGGACCTCTAATCCAAAGGTCCCGGGTTCGAATCCCGGCAGGGATGCAATTGTGGAGTATATATTTTGAATAATTGCGTCTCTTATTTGAATCGGTGAGTGCAGAAACCACTTTAGTCACAAAAATCCTAAAACTCGTTTTCAATGAAAATAAGCGTAGAAAGGCAAGATGCGTGTTGGGTGCAAAAACTACGTTAGTCTGTTGAGTAGTTCCGTTAATACAGGGCGTTTGTTTCGAGTGTTTAGTGCAGAAATAGAGGACGAGTTATGACGTTTTTTCTCCCTCCTGAAAAATTTGAAATTTGTGACTGACGTTGTTTCTGCACTCACCGATTCATTTGGGGCTGATGTGGAAAGGGTGAATACAATTTTTAAAAGAGTAATGCATTGCAATTCCACAGTGTGTCGTCCCTGTTGCGCTGTGGATAGCGCGTAGGACTTCTAATCCAAAGGTCTCGGGTTCGAATCCCGGCAGGGATGCAATTGTGGAGTATATATTTTGAATAATTGCGTCTCTTATTTGGGGCTGATGTGGAAAGGGCGAATACAATTTTAAAAACAGTAATCCATTACACATCCACAGTGTGTCGTCCCTGTAGCGCAGTGGATAGCGCGTTGGACTTCTAATCCAAAGGTCCCGGGTTCGAATCCCGGCAGGGATGCAATTGTGGAATATATATTTTGAATAAAATGCGTCTCTTATTTGGGGCTGATGTGGAAAGGGTGAATACAATTTTTAAAAGAGTAATCCATTACACATCCACAGTGTGTCGTCCCTGTAGCGCATTGGATAGCGCGTTGGACTTCTAATCCAAAGGTCCCGGGTTCGAATCCCGGCAGGGATGCAATTGTGGAGTATATATTTTGAATAATTGCGTCTCTTATTCGGGGCTGATGTGGAAAGGGTGAATACAATTTTTAAAAGAGTAATGCATTACACATCCACAGTGTGTCGTCCCTGTAGCGCAGTGGCTATCGCGTAGGACTTCTAATCCAAAGGTCCCGGTTTCGAATCCCGGCAGGGATGCAATTGTGGAGTATATATTTTGAATAATTGCGTCTCTTATTTGGGGCTGATGTGGAAAGGGTGAATACAATTTTTAAAAGAGTAATGCATTACCCTTCCACAGTGTGTCGTCCCTGTAGCGCAGTGGATAGCGCGTTGGACTTCTAATCCAAAGGTCCCGGGTTCGAATCCCGGCAGGGATGCAATTGTGGAGTATATATTTTGAATAATTGCGTCTCTTATTTGGGGATGATGTGGAAAGGGTGAATACAATTTTTAAAAGAGTAATGCATTACACATCCACACTGTGTCGTCCCTGTAGCGCAGTGGATAGCGCGTTGGACTTCTAATCCAAAGGTCCCGGGTTCGAATCCCGGCAGGGATGCAATTGTGGAGTATATATTTTGAATAATTGCGTCTCTTATTTGGGGCTGATGTGGAAAGGGTGAATACAATTTTTAAAAGAGTAATGCATTACACATCCACAGTGTGTCGTCCCTGTAGCGCAGTGGATAGCGCGTTGGACTTCTAATCCAAAGGTCCCGGGTTCGAATCCCGGCAGGGATGCAATTGTGGAGTATATATTTTGAATAATTGCGTCTCTTATTTGAATCGGTGAGTGCAGAAACCACTTTAGTCACAAAAATCCTAAAACTCGTTTTCAATGAAAATAAGCGTAGAAAGGCAAGATGCGTGTTGGGTGCAAAAACTACGTTAGTCTGTTGAGTAGTTCCGTTAATACAGGGCGTTTGTTTCGAGTGTTTAGTGCAGAAATAGAGGAGGAGTTATGACGCTTTTTCTAACTCCTGAAAAATTTGAAATTTGTGACTGACGTTGTTTCTGCACTCACCGATTCATTTGGGGCTGATGTGGAAAGGGTGAATACAATTTTTAAAAGAGTAATGCATTGCAATTCCACAGTGTGTCGTCCCTGTTGCGCAGTAGATAGCGCGTTGGACTTCTAATCCAAAGGTCTCGGGTTCGAATCCCGGCAGGGATGCTATTGTGGAGTATATATTTTGAATAATTGCGTCTCTTATTTGGGGCTGATGTGGAAAGGGCGAATACAATTTTAAAAACAGTAATCCATTACACATCCACAGTGTGTCGTCCCTGTAGCGCAGTGGATAGCGCGTTGGACTTCTAATCCAAAGGTCCCGGGTTCGAATCCCGGCAGGGATGCAATTGTGGAATATATATTTTGAATAAAATGCGTCTCTGATTTGGGGCTGATGTGGAAAGGGTGAATACAATTTTTAAAAGAGTAATCCATTACACATCCACAGTGTGTCGTCCCTGTAGCGCATTGGATAGCGCGTTGGACTTCTAATCCAAAGGTCCCGGGTTCGAATCCCGGCAGGGATGCAATTGTGGAGTATATATTTTGAATAATTGCGTCTCTTATTCGGGGCTGATGTGGAAAGGGTGAATACAATTTTTAAAAGAGTAATGCATTACACATCCACAGTGTGTCGTCCCTGTAGCGCAGTGGATAGAGCGTTGGACTTCTAATCCAAAGGTCCCGGGTTCGAATCCCGCAGGGATGCAATTGTGGAGTATATATTTTGAATAATTGCGTCTCTTATTTGGGGCTGATGTGGAAAGGGTGAATACAATTTTTAAAAGAGTAATGCATTACACTTCCACAGTGTGTCGTCCCTGTAGCGCAGTGGATAGCGCGTTGGACTTCTAATCCAAAGGTCCCGGGTTCGAATCCCGGCAGGGATGCAATTGTGGAGTATATATTTTGAATAATTGCGTCTCTTATTTGGGGATGATGTGGAAAGGGTGAATACAATTTTTAAAAGAGTAATGCATTACACATCCACACGGTGTCGTCCCTGTAGCGCAGTGGATAGCGCGTTGGATTTCTAATCCAAAGGTCCCGGGTTCGAATCCCGGCAGGGATGCAATTGTGGAGTATATATTTTGAATAATTGCGTCCCTTATTTGGGGCTGATGTGGAAAGGGTGAATACAATTTTTAAAAGAGTAATGCATTACACATCCACAGTGTGTCGTCCCTGTAGCGCAGTGGATAGCGCGTTGGACTTCTAATCCAAAGGTCCCGGGTTCGAATCCCGGCAGGGATGCAATTGTGGAGTATATATTTTGAATAATTGCGTCTCTTGATGTGGAAAGGGTGAATACAATTTTTAAAAGAGTAATGCATTACACATCCACAGCGTGTCGTCCCTGTAGCGCAGTGGATAGCGCGTTGGACTTCTAATCCAAAGGTCCCGGGTTCGAATCCCGGCAGGGATGCAATTGTGGAGTATATATTTTGAATAATTGCGTCTCTTATTTGAATCGGTGAGTGCAGAAACCACTTTAGTCACAAAAATCCTAAAACTCGTTTTCAATGAAAATAAGCGTAGAAAGGCAAGATGCGTGTTGGGTGCAAAAACTACGTTAGTCTGTTGAGTAGTTCCGTTAATACAGGGCGTTTGTTTCGAGTGTTTAGTGCAGAAATAGAGGAGGAGTTATGACGTTTTTTCTCCCTCCTGAAAAATTTGAAATTTGTGACTGACGTTGTTTCTGCACTCACCGATTCATTTGGGGCTGATGTGGAAAGGGTGAATACGATTTTTAAAAGAGTAATGCATTACACTTCCACAGTGTGTCGTCCCTGTAGCGCAGTGGATAGCGCGTTGGACTTCTAATCCAAAGGTCCCGGGTTCGAATCCCGGCAGGGATGCAATTGTGGAATATATATTTTGAATAAAATGCGTCTCTTATTTGGGGCTGAAGTGGAAAGGGTGAATACAATTTTTAAAAGAGTAATCCATTACACATCCACAGCGTGTCGTCCCTGTAGCGCAGTGGATAGCGCGTTGGACTTCTAATCCAAAGGTCCCGGGTTCGAATCCCGGCAGGGATGCAATTGTGGAGTATATATTTTGAATAATTGCGTCTCTTATTCGGGGCTGATGTGGAAAGGGTGAATACAATTTTTAAAAGAGTAATGCATTACACATCCACAGTGTGTCGTCCCTGTAGCGCAGTGGATAGCGCGTTGGACTTCTAATCCAAAGGTCCCGGGTTCGAATCCCGGCAGGGATGCAATTGTGGAGTATATATTTTGAATAATTGCGTCTCTTATTTGGGGCTGATGTGGAAAGGGTGAATACAATTTTTAAAAGAGTAATGCATTACACTTCCACAGTGTGTCGTCCCTGTAGCGCAGTGGATAGCGCGTTGGACTTCTAATCCAAAGGTCCCGGGTTCGAATCCCGGCAGGGATGCAATTGTGGAGTATATATTTTGAATAATTGCGTCTCTTATTTGGGGCTGATGTGGAAAGGGTGAATACAATTTTTAAAAGAGTAATGCATTACACTTCCACAGTGTGTCGTCCCTGTAGCGCAGTGGATAGCGCGTTGGACTTCTAATCCAAAGGTCCCGGGTTCGAATCCCGGCAGGGATGCAATTGTGGAGTATATATTTTGAATAATTGCGTCTCTTATTTGAATCGGTGAGTGCAGAAACCACTTTAGTCACAAAAATCCTAAAACTCGTTTTCAATGAAAATAAGCGTAGAAAGGCAAGATGCGTGTTGGGTGCAAAAACTACGTTAGTCTGTTGAGTAGTTCCGTTAATACAGGGCGTTTGTTTCGAGTGTTTAGTGCAGAAATAGAGGAGGAGTTATGACGTTTTTTCTCCCTCCTGAAAAATTTGAAATTTGTGACTGACGTTGTTTCTGCACTCACCGATTCTTTTGGGGCTGATGTGGAAAGGGTGAATACAATTTTTAAAAGAGTAATGCATTACACTTCCACAGTGTGTCGTCCCTGTAGCGCAGTGGATAGCGCGTTGGACTTCTAATCCAAAGGTCCCGGGTTCGAATCCCGGCAGGGATGCAATTGTGGAGTATATATTTTGAATAATTGCGCCTCTTATTTGGGGCTGATGTGGAAAGGGCGAATACAATTTTAAAAACAGTAATCCATTACACAACCACAGTGTGTCGTCCCTGTGGCGCAGTGGATAGCGCGTTGGACTTCTAATTCAAAGGTCCCGGGTTCGAATCCCGGCAGGGATGCAATTGTGGAATATATATTTTGAATAAAATGCGTCTCTTATTTGGGGCTGATGTGGAAAGGGTGAATACAATTTTTAAAAGAGTAATCCATTACACATCCACAGTGTGTCGTCCCTGTAGCGCATTGGATAGCGCGTTGGACTTCTAATCCAAAGGTCCCGGGTTCGAATCCCGGCAGGGATGCAATTGTGGAGTATATATTTTGAATAATTGCGTCTCTTATTCGGGGCTGATGTGGAAAGGGTGAATACAATTTTTAAAAGAGTAATGCATTACACATCCACAGTGTGTCGTCCCTGTAGCGCAGTGGATAGCGCGTTGGACTTCTAATCCAAAGGTCCCGGGTTCGAATCCCGGCAGGGATGCAATTGTGGAGTATATATTTTGAATAATTACGTCTCTTATTTGGGGCTGATGTGGAAAGGGTGAATACAATTTTTAAAAGAGTAATGCATTACACTTCCACAGTGTGTCGTCCCTGTAGCGCAGTGGATAGCGCGTTGGACTTCTAATCCAAAGGTCCCGGGTTCGAATCCCGGCAGGGATGCAATTGTGGAGTATATATTTTGAATAATTGCGTCTCTTATTTGGGGATGATGTGGAAAGGGTGAACACAATTTTTAAAAGAGTAATGCATTACACATCCACACTGTGTCGTCCCTGTAGCGAAAGTCAAAATACATACTAAATAATAGCATCCCGACCGGGATTCGAGCCCGGGACCTTTAGATTTAAAGTCCAACGCGCTATCCACTGCGCTTCAGGGAGGACACACCAGTGGCTGTGTAATGCATTACTTATTTTTAAATTTAATTCACCCTTTCCACAACAGCCCCAAATAAGAGACGCAATAGGTCAAAACATATGCTCCACAATTGCATCCCTACCGGGATTCGAGCCCGGGACCTTTGGATTAGAAGTCCAACGCGCTATTCACTGCGCTACTGGGACGACACATCAGTGGCTTTGAAATGCATTACTTATTTTTAAATTTAATTCACCATTTCCACAACAGCCCCAAATAAGAGACGCAATAGGTCAAAATATAAAATCCACAATTGCCTCCCTGCCGGGTTTCGAACCCGGGACTTTTGGAATAGAAGTCCAAAGCGCTATCCAATGCGCTACATTGACAATGCATTGTGGTTAAGTAATGCATTACTTAATTTTAAATTTAATTCACCCTTTCCACAACAGCCCTAAATAAGAGACGAAATAAGTCAAAATACATACTCCACAATAGCATCCCTGCCGGGATTCCAACCCGGGACCTTTGGATTAGAAATCCAACGCAGTATCCACTGCGTTACAATGACGACACACAGTGCCTATGCAATGCATTACTTATTTTTAAATTTAATGAGGCTGCTTCAAGTTGAATGATTAAATCCATTCCTACTTCGTACACCCTGTGAAGATTAATGAGTGAAGGGCTGTGGGACGAGAGCCGGATTTCCATGATGACAAAAAAATACATTGCTTAATCCCCGTACCATTAAATGGATTAAGGTGCAGAATGCAGCCTAGAAAAATATGTTTTTCGGCTACAGTTGGAGTTCACTGATATGATTGGTAGCTGCCAATACTGTTAAGGCCATCTCCGATCATAAGGAATTCAATAATTTGAACACGTCATCGCTTCAGCGTTTAAACGATTATTATTTTTCAGTGTTATTGAAATGCTTTTGTTCCTTAGCTTTTGTATTTTTTGTTCTTTGTTAAAAAAGGGAGCCCCGCTATGATAAATCTAATGTGATATTTTATAAAATGTAATATACTTTTTTAATTTTATGCTTTTCAATATATGCTTAGCTAGCAAAAGTTTGTGTGGGTGGAGGGGGTATCGCGTTGCCTTGGCTGCACCTAGGGTACCTTCAATACACTGTGGGCTGCACAGGGTAACGCCAAGGAGCTTAGCAGGTGTGCCATGCTAGAAGCGTTATCGCTCAGCCAAACTCGCCGATAAAACGAAACTAGTTATTGATTCCACTTTTACACATATAAACATTATGTTGTTGCTTAGTTTGGAAGAAATAAGAATGTTTTCAACTTTCAAGTAACCAATGACTTTGATTTGCGGTTTGTTTAGTGTTTACGTTACCCCGCCAACTATTGTTCCGCCAACGCCTGCCAAAGACATGCCAAATACAGTCTGCTAGCTTCGACATTAAAAATGGCATTTTCTGGTAGTATAATGATAAAAAAAAAAATACTATTTTTAGAAATGTAATAGTCCACATGATGTTTAATTTACAATACAAAGATTAAAAAGTAAAGCTTTATACACTTTTTCCGAGTTTAAAAAACTTATTTTGTATTCCATAGCAATGACACCCGCCGGTATTAAAACATGGATTACAGCTTTACCGTTTTGAATTTTAATCCAAAAAAGAATAAATGTTGAAGAATATAGATCATTAAAAACAAAATCAATAACAAAAAGTGGTTAAGTTCCTTTGATTGTATCGTTTAGATGCGATTTAGTAGAGCTTCGCTGAGTCACCTTGTAATGTCTACCGGAGGAAAAATAACAGCTCCGTATCTCGGGAGCATGGCTATGCTCCAGCCAATCATTTGAGGGCATCATGTCACAACCCTCATACGCAGATATTCCAGTAACCCTAGCTGCACCAACATTAGGCGCGTTTACATGAGCCATCGAATCTCGAATTCATGGGTTGAAGAGCAAACTCGGCAATTTCTCCTTCTCGGGGATTTTCTCCCAAGCAGAACCGGAATCGCAAGGTTCATTGGGGGGTTTCGCAAACCCTCCAATGAAGGCGAGGGTTTCGGCATTCCATGGGTTCGATGGCTCATGAATACCCGTCTATTTTGACCTCGGACCGCCACTGAACAACGGGTGTCTTCTCTGTATCGCAGTGGATAGCGAGTTGAATGTTGAACACTTTTTTTGTGGGTGAAAATACGAAAAAAACTTTTAACTCAACCTTGTAACTCACGAGCATAAGTATTTGTGACAGACTTCACAAAATTTAATTCAACTCACCTTCTCTTGTAATATTACTTGATAGATAGTAAAGTGTCTCTGTAATGCGTAAAATTGTAAAGTTCGTCAAGCAAACCAACAAAAACATCGTTCATTTTCAAATTATTTCTTCTGAACAACTGTTTCAAGTAAACTGTAACTGTTTAAAATTAACATCGTAAACGTAAAACAATTTTAAAGGAAAACCATATGTTGTAAAGTATAGGCAATTTGTTACGACTTTCGTCTGCTACGTTAACATTTTCTTGTAAAAATGCTTGATTTATTTACAATTTTCAGTAAAAGTGGAATCGTTCTGTGGTGTTTTCAGGGGACATCGCAGATTTTTACTGCACCCGTTAATGCTCTCATACGATCTGTTATTCTACAGGTAAACAAATCATCGATTTCAAATTACTAATTAAGTTATTGACTGATAAATGTTTAAATATGCACTTTAAATCAAATGCATCGGATGATATCTTCTCTGTTAAACTCTAATTGATAATTAGTTAATAATTTTAATGAATTAATATGAATTATATATATTTTTTAATTATTTGACATGACCCAAAATAAGCAGAGGGATATAATGATATTAAAACGTAAATCTAAATTCCGTATTAGTTATGCATGCTTTCTTCATTTAAAAATATAGTACCGAATTCATCTAAAAAGTTAAATAGTTTTTGATTATTAATTTTTTCAATTGGTTCATAATATTCTTTGCCTAAGGGTTACATTCGACCTGATACCGTTTTGTTAATAAAGAGTTGAACGGTTTTTAAGAAGCAGTTTATTATTTGATCTAATTTTTACAACATCATTCTTATGCACCTTTAGTTCGTTTATATATTCATCTTTAGTTTCCAATTAACTTTTTCTGACGTGACAAGTTACCTTATGTAAGTAATAAATGTAAATAAAAAATTGTTTTCATTTCAATTCGAGGTCTTCTTCAAATTTCATTTCAATTCGAGGATGCATTTTACGTATTCTTCGCGAAATTCGTAAAATGCATTTAATATCAATTCAAATTTCTCTATTTATTCATCTAAGATTATCATTTAGCTATCGTTCTGTTCCGAATTTTTGGTTGCGAATAGAAACTATATGCACAAGGAAGTAGAAAAAATACCTTTAAATTAAATGTAAAATTTTCCAAAAAATTAAATCACATTAACTAAGATGAATATGAACTACATGCTCATAGTGAAAATAGGCACTTTTATTTGGTACAGCTATGATAAAATGGCCAGTCTGTTTACTGACCACTTTTGGCGAATTTGAAAATGTATGTAATATGCATAATCTGAAATTTGAAGTGGAATGTTTTCCACTTTTTTACATTGTCATTGCTTAGTAATAAATATAGAGCTTACCACCCATTATATCATAGCAATTATACTTTTTTTTAATAAATCTACCCTGATGCTCACTCAAATTTTTGCAACAAACAGCGTTTTAACTAATATTTTAACTGGCCGGGAGATTCTAATTATTTCTAAAATTTGTTTTAAGTGGAACTGTCAGTTCCTTAGAGCTAATGCATTAGTTTTGAAATCACAAATTTTGTAAAAGAATTGCTTTGGTGTGTTATTAATTTTCATCGGGTATGGAAATCGAGGAATCCTCATAACATAAATTTAAAAGAAAATAACATCTGATTATTAATTATTAATTGATAAAGTTTTAAAATAGTGTCGCCAACTTCTTCATAGTTATAGCATTTTAAAACTTCGAAAATAGATAAATATATAAATTGTTAACATTTTCGTTTCAAATTTGTTTCATTTTGATATTATGTTGATTATCATGTTTGGGAAAAACAGGCTAAGGTGGCAAAGCAATACTTCTGTGGAAGTTGTGATTCTGAAACTAATGCATTAGCTCTATGGGACTGACAATCCCACTTTAGTTTTTCAAAAGTGTGATATGACACAGGGCCTACTCAACTACTAAGTACTAATGTCAGGAAGTTCTCCCAAACACGCTTGGGGACGGAAATTTTAACGTCATAGTTCCGAGTGACTTTGTTCGGAAGATGAAGACAACCTGTCTCGAAACCTGTTAGGAACCAATCGTTCACAGCTGACCACATTTTTAAGGTTCCGAAAGGGTCCGAACAAGTTTCTCGATCTTCGGCACTCGGAACAGTGACGTCAAATTTCCGTCTCGTCTACGCTCATGTTTGGGAGAGATTTTCTGGCTCTCTGGCCTTGTTATTGAAGCTGGCCGTGTATGACATCAAAACTTTCTCTTTGTTTCAGGAGAGAGGTGGTAACGAACAGTTCATCCATGAAGGCCTTACTCTCAAGTACAAGTTGGACAATGAATTTGAGCTTGTCTTTGTTGTAAGATATTTGACATGTTGAATGGAGATTGAAATTACCTATGATTAATGTTTGAATAATTGGATTCATGATTAGACAGTGCCTTATGATTTGGAGATTTCTGAAATTTTGGAGATAAATTGTGTAATTTTTTTTACCGATTAAAGATCGGATAATTTTCAAAAAAGTGATCATAAAGTGCCTTTTTTGTCAAGGATATAAATTATGTGTATAAACAATATAAATATTCATTTTTAATTTTTCATTTATTTTAAGCTTGAAATTTAAAAAATAATTCTATTGAAAAACCAACATTCAGGGTTATGTGCTAAACCTCTTCTCCGTCATTTTCACAGCAACAAGAAAAAAGGGAGTTGGTTAAATAATCAATCTTTAATTTTGAATAACAATAGCCAGATAATTAATATTAAATTCTGCATAGACTGATACTATGAATAAGTAGTCTTTAATTAAATATTTTTAGTTTAAATATCGTAGACTAGGTATTCCAAATTAGTATAGTCATCAGAGCATCCTCAACTATAGAATACTATATTAAGTAGTCTGTATGATAGTCTTTCAACAAAATTTTAACTGGTCCCAGTATTTCTGACAGAATCATTAGTGAAAGATTAACATTGCAACACTATTTTATGAAGTGTTCAAAATCTCAAACATTTTTAATAATTTATTTAATCTTGGAGAATTTTGTTTCATGTATTGTAATAAGTGCTATTCTTTTATATTTCTCAGGTTGCTTATCAAAAGATCTTGCAGCTATCGTATGTGGATAAATTTTTGGACGATGTGCACCTAGAGTTTAGAGATAAGTACAGAAAGCAATTGAATGTCAGCGATTTTTTCTCCAACTATGACTTTAGCCATGAGTTTCAACGAGTAAGTTACATTCTCATCAATTGTTTTAATCCATTTTTAATGAAAGTTATTTTTTATTACAACCATAATTTTGTGGCTTAATAAATGGTTATTAGATAAATTATATATTTTTACTTCCAAGTCTGATTGATATAATGTTTATATTTAGGGGAAAGTGCTCAGCTTTGGGACAGTTGTACCTGGGGACATGGGGAATAACTCGCTTTAGGGAAATCGAAAAAATCCTGTATTTTTAGTGGCAACACTACTAACAAAACTTTATCTTCTCTTGTTAAAGAAGGGTCGCCGAAAGCTACTGGGGGTATAATAAACAGGATTTATTGATTTCACACATCTCGAGTAACTTTTACTATCATTTTATATTTTGTATTACGTGTCGGTTTAATCTTCTTGTTGGCTCTTTTTAGTACTACTTAATAAGCCATGTTTGAAGTAATTTTTAATCCTATTTGTGTTTTTCAAAACTTAACACTTTCTTATTACAATGCGTTTTAAAAAATTACCCGATGTGCTGTTCCTTGGGACAGTATTTAGGTTGTACCTAGGGACGTCCCTAGGTACAACCAATTTTTCTGCTGCCCTGTAAATTGTTGTGTACTGTGCCTGTTACTGTTTCTCTGATTTTTCAAGTTTCCTTAAGTTCCGATCAGAGGCCACAGACATGCTCTTCTGTATACCTTGAAGAAATTCGACCACTTTCAAAACACCAAAACAAACCAAAAGAGGCAGATAGGAAAATCTCATTTTAACCGATAATACAGAAGTCAAACAGAAAACGAACAAAAGCAAAAAGTCTGCTCCAAGTAAAAATAAAGCAAATATACGTTTGAAGGATGTTTAATGGAAGGTTGGAACTCAACTCTTAATTCAAACAAATATTTGAAAACGATTTGACACTAAATTTGCATAATTAATCAACAAATAAGGATGAACTTCAAGTAGCGGACTTTGTTTTAGTGAGGTTTCTGGGGAAAACAACTGTCAAATATAACTTGGCCAATATTATTGAAGTACAGGGTAATGAATTTAATATAGAATACTTAAAAAATACTGAAAATTCGAATGAATTTACTAAAACTGAAAAATATACTGAAAAATTTGAACTCGATAGCAGTGATACAATTCCTAAACTTCCAGCACCAAATTTGTTAGCCAAGCCACTAGAAGAGGACAGCAGTTCTTTTCCTACGTCTTTTTGATGGTTATATTATAATCTTGGGTAGATTTAATTATTATTATTATATTTTTTTTTTGGCTCATAAGTTATCTCGCAAATTTGCAAATTATGTTATTGAAAAATAAAGCTCTTATTTAAAATTACAACAAACTTACTCTATTTCCAAGTCTTGGGGATTACATTTATAAGTTTTTTATAAATAAAAAAGCATTTGGGAAGCGTATTCGTTAATTGCATAAAACGTATTTAGAAATAAATTTTAAATTAAGAAAAAGGAACAGTTCGATATTTTTTTAGAAAAATGTAAAGATGTCATTCTATGTCAAGTCCAAAAATGCATTTGACTTCTTATTTGTACGACGGAATTGTGTTCTAGCCAATTTGGAACAATGTCCTCAGGTACATCGTGCCTTGTCCCCAGGTACATCACTGAAGTTGTACCTGTGGACAGTGGATGTACCTGGAGACATCGTATCTGTGGGGTTAAATATTAAAGAAAAAAATCTTTAAAAAATACCTTAGTATAGGCAAGATTTTGTTAAAGGAGAGTACCTAAAAACTTTTAAATAATCGGTTTATAAAAAAATATTAAAAATAAAAGTCTAAAACTGTCCCAAACCTCAGCACCTTCCCCTATAAATTTCAGGATCTGACGTATAAAACATCACATATAGTGTCAAAAGTTATTTGAAAAAAATTAACTCAAGTGACAGTGTGAATTTATAATTTTTTATTTGTCTAATTTTGCTATAAATTTGGCATTTAAAATGTGCCTTATCGACAAAATAATCTTTATTGATGATGTGGTTTCACTAATAAAACATTCACACAAAATTTCAAGTTTTTTTTACTCTAATGTAGACTGCACTTGTTAAAAAGTTTTTAATTAAAATTAATGGCCAAGTTTCACATCTTCAGTGATAACAGTTATGTGGGGATTTCAGTTGCCAATATATATTCGTTAATTGTTTACAGATCCATCCAATATGAAGTTTTAGAATATTGTTTTTATTAAGAATACTTGTATATCATTAGTTATGCTTTGTTATATTTGTTGTTTTAAATGCATATTTACTTTATTTCAGACTCTAAGGAAGTGTGAAGAATATGGACTGAAGCTAGCTGCTCAGCCTCGAAAAATGAGGACTTTTGACGAATCTGTAAAATCAAAGAAAACCGTAGCATCGATGATTGAAAATAAAAATGATCCTAAGCCAAAAGAAAAAGAAACTAAGACTGCTGGTATGCTGAGAATATATTTTTAATTTGTGTAAATTTTTTTTAAAAAAAGAAATTGTTATACATAGTCACAGAAACTCTTTATAATTGACAGGGACTTTAGCGTTTTTCACCTGTAGGCCAAAGTCCTTTCACCCCTCTTTAGTTCATATGACTTAATATGTTTTTTCCACTTTTATTAGTGTTAAATTAGTCATTAGGGATATTTACTTTTAATTACCTATTTTAAAATGTAAGATAACTAAAGTTTTGTGATGGGTTAAAAATCAAAAACAGAGATTCTGTGTTTTTGACTTGTTTTGGAAGGTGTTGATTGGTGATTTTTTTTAAAAAACCTTGGTCCATCTGTCTGTATGAAAACTCTACAGATCTTTTTAGCTTTTAAAGTTATTGAAATTACCCTTTTAAGTATATAATTGCTTTTTAAATGTACTTTTATTTATTGAGTGGTAATTGGTAGTGGTGTAGTTTTACACATGACAAGTTAAAATAAAAGTTAATTTAGTTTAAAGATGAAACTACAATTTTATTGGCTTACATTATAAACTATATAATCAAATTAGTTATAGATGTACTTGTTTTTTTTACTTAGTTTTTAAGATTATTTTTAAATGACTGAATAAATTCAAAATTTTGAACAAATAGCCCTCTACCGCCCCTGAAAATTTTTTGCTCTTGGCTATGGCTTACTTATCCTATACAATAGTTCTACCCTATTTTCATATACATTTTCTTTGATTGATAATCTTTGATTTTCTTAAATTGAATAACAAATCTTTAGGTTAGTGTTGGTATGTGACATATATTTTCAGGCTTGTATGCTTGTTCAGAGTCCCTCTAATAAACCTTGGCCAAGTACGACAGACACAACACACACATACATGACAGATGCTGCCATCTATCATGTATATAACAAACCCTTAATATTTGTGATTGTTTTCCAGCTCCAAAACCTGATGTTAACAAATTGCCTTTAAGTCCCATACCCATGCAGAATGGAAGTGAAAACGGTGTGGCGGATCCAAATGAAAATGTCTTGAAAATGCGTTCAAAGTTGATACAGAAACAGTCGAAAGGAAAGAAAGCTGATACCAAGTTGTAAGTGGTAAATTTGATTAAAAATGCATGACTTCAAATCTAATGTATTTTGTCCAAACTATTGTAATAACTTAATGAATGTTATATATAATATGTTTAATTTATATTAATTTAAATATTTGTCCGAAGCCTTTATGCCACAAATTTTGCATTAAGCTGATAGTTCTTATTTTAAACTAATAATCGTTAAAATAGTAGCTAGGAAAAATGAGTTCAAATTTACTCTTATGGGATTACCCATCATAATTTGTTTAGTTTCACAATCTGATGTGTGGCAGTGAGTAGAGTAAATACTTTTTCAAAAAGATGTAGTTCTGGGAGCAAAGAAGAGGCGGTAGGTTCGCTTACCTGAGTCAACGTCTGTGTTAGAAAAGAAATTTAGGAGCAATCTGTGCTAATAACTTAAAAACTAGGAGCAAATGCTCATTTTCCAGTAGCAATTTTTAAACTGATATTTTTCAGATGTTTATTTATTCATGAATTCTGGACGTTTACATTGCCTAATTGGAAAATTTCAAGATGGCCAAAGATGAGTACTTATAGAACAACTGCAGTTTCACAATTTACGAATAACTGGTTCCAACATTTTAAGAATCTTGATTAAGGATATCCCAAGTTTCTGGATATTACAGTTGACGGCATTTTTAAATATCTCCATGGAGGGAGTGACTGAATTTGATAATTACCACAATTTTGGGGTTTTATGATTAACATAGCTCGAAATGAGCCCTCTAGAAGGGAGACGCATAGGCTTTATAGCCCGTTACACCACTCGCCAGAAGTAACACAGTCACAAGAGACACACATACAAAGGACGACACTAACACATAGACAAATAACATTTATTGACAAACACAGACATCCATGCCTTAACGGGATTTGAACCCAGAAGCTCCAAATGCTAGTTTCCTAACTGTTGTGCTGCCAGGTTAGCGGTTTTAGGATTAAGTCTGAGGTTTTACGATTTTGCCACAGCTCAGGAATCTATTTTGTCATTAACATTATCGAAGGATTCGACCGCATTTTACGACCAGCAACCTTTAATTTCAAACCCTGGTCAGCGTGTACCTCTTTACATAACTGACCTCTCATTTGAAACTAATGTATTCCTATGGGACAGGGGAGCCCAGTCTGTTAGGCACTTGCCTAGCATGTGAAACCTCCCGGGTCCGGTAAAATAACTGCCGACCTATAAACGATCCGTGCAGCCAAAAATGTCCAGTGTAAGGGAGTGCATGTTAATTATCCTTCAAAGTCCTAAGGCTGCATACGATATTGCCCTAAACGGTTGTGTTGGGTGCCTATTCAGGTGTCGACTCATCACCTGACTGAGGTTCTAAACTACGATGCCCGTCGCCAATAGCCCTTGTGTAGCTCTAGTGCAACGATAATTCAAACCTTACCTAATGTATGCCTATGTTGCAGGAAGAGCCCCCAGCCCAAGGACAAGTCTAAGAAACCGAGAACGTGGGATCTGGCCGGGTCCCCTAAAGAGGCCACTGTCCTTGACTTCAGCAAAAAGGGGGAGGATGGAGAAAGCAATGGGTTTGAGCCTTCCGAAGAAGCCTTCTGTGATAGGATGGTAAGCTTTGGGTCCAAGAACACACTTTTGAATATAAAATTGAAGAGTATACAGGAAGAACCGCTTTATTTCGTAGAAGGGTTTCCCTAATAGCCTCTTTGGGGATGATAGCGAGAAATAGCCTAAACTGGCGTAAAGAAACCGGTTACTCGCTTTGCCTATCTTTCCCGGCAACCCTGATTCACGCCAGAGATAAGTGGATGCGACACACACGTTCGTACCGCGAATGAAGAAGCGAAAGAGAAACCGGTTTTCGGTCGCCAATGTCTGCCAAGCAGACACAATTACGGAAAGACTCTAAAGAAATCAAGCAGTTCTTCCCCTGTTCTCTTTAATTGTTGAAGCAAATTTAATGCACAAGTGCAATTTTAGTAATTATTCCTGTTTTCACTAATGTTCACCTTCTCTGATTGATAAGCTGATTGCCAAAAGTTGTGACTAGTTTTTAATTTAAATTGTCACTCCTACTCCTTGGCGCAACAGCCCATTATTGGGCCAAGGCCTGCCGTGCCCATTCAGCTTTCGTAAACTAGGGCTCTGGGGTGCTAGGCATATGTCCCGGTAAGGTGGTCAGTCTCACGTGGAACCCCAGTGTTTAGTTCCCAAGCATGCTTGGTACCATTTTATCGACCCACTCAAATGATGAAAGGATGGGTCAACCTCGCCCAATCCGGGATTTGATCCCCGAACCTGTGGTGTGGCAATGCTAAGCTCTACCACTAGGCCATTGGGCCTCTAATTTAAATTTTCATTACACTAATATTTTTTTTAATGATTTTTTTTTCGTAAATATTCTTTAGACTCTCTTACCTTAAATTTTTGTTATTTATTAAAATCATTAAATTTAAATAATGCTGTGTTTCCTAGAATTCAACAGTTCTTTGACAAGTTTGTATTTCTGTATATTTTAGGTGTTTAATTCTCAATTTATATAAGCAACAGTACGAAATATTTCAGCTTACTCTTGGCTTTTTTTTTTTCAATTTACTTTGAGTTATGTTTAGTTGATTTGTATGCTAATTGTATCCTTCCCTTGGTACATAAGTCATGGATATTGAATCTCTTATCAGCCATGGCTGTGAGTAGTATTCATAAATGATTTACAGCACTAGTTTTACTTCAAATTAGCCCTTACCTCACCAAAAACAAACCATGCTGGCAAATAAACCAAATAACAGATTACCGTTAAAAATACAGTTTGAACTGTATATGTTGTTGTAGGAAGTTGGAAAGTACAAAGGTCCAGTGAAGCGTGTTGAAACTTCCGAGAGCGAGTCTGAATCGGAAGAAGAGGAAGACCAAGAAGAAGTGACTGACAAGAAAAAGTAGGACATACTTTACTTTTCTGTTGTGGCTTATCTCTGAAATGAGTATCCTATCAGTTTCATGATATCATTTCTGTCGAAAATAAGCTTGTATCATCATGTATACATTTCCATGTTACCCCAAAACATTGCAGAATGTAATTAGGACTAGTCATGTCCTAATTATATAGGTCATTTCAATCACTATAATAATGTTATTTTCGGCCAAAAGAAGTCGGGATTATAATGGGTTTTGATGTTACAGTAACCCCTCGTTACATTGTGCATTTGGATATATTGTGCCTTGTATAAAGTCTCCCAATTAAGTTGAGGGTTATGATAATATACATATGGTTCAATTCTATTTTAAAAAGAAAATTGTCATGTGATGTTGATATATAGACTCCATTTATTAGTTAGCGTCCAATAAAAGTTATGTGCTTAAAAGTTTGCAAAAAAAAATTCAATGCAGCTATTTAAAAAAACCTTTTGGCAGACCTCTGTTAGTTTAATTGAAAAATCTGCTTGATTGTTCAACATTCTAAACTTTTTTTAAAAAATACAGGCCAGCTAAAGGATATGGTATGTTCAACATGTTCAAAGGCCTGGTTGGTCAGAAGAATGTCACTCGGGAAAGCATGCAGTCGATTCTGGACAAGTTGAAAGACCATATGATAAGTATGTTAATTTCAATTAACTTTTTAGTCAAATTTTCTAAGTGTTAAGAAGTAGTAATAGTAGTGTAGTAATAGTAGTAGAATTACAAAGTGTTAAGTAATTTTCTAAGTTAATGGATCGAAATTAGAGATTAGCTTTAAAGTAAATGACATAAGAATAGTTTACTCCTTTGCATTAAAAGGGAAGATATCTGTCTATTAATAATTCTTCTTCTTCTTCTTCATAAGCTCAACAGCCTTTTGCAGGCCAAGGCTGACTCAATGATCCTCCTCCCGTTGGCCCTATTGGCCGCAATGGCTCTCCATCGGTTGACTCCTATTATTTTGAGGTCCCTTTCAACATTGTCTAACCATCGTGTGGGTGGTCGTCCCCTACGTCTTGTACCTTCAATTTTGGAAAAAGTCACTTTATTGGTGGGAAAGTCCTTGGGACATCTGTACAGATGGCCCAGCCACCTAATCTGGGATGCTTTTATAGTTCTCACAATGTCGGTCCCGCCAAATTTACCAAATTTTCTGTAAATTTCATAGTTGTATAGAATTCTCCACTCATTGTTCTCCTTAATATGTCCGAATATTTTCCTTAGCAATTTCCTTTCAAATATTAGCAATTTTTCTTCCACTGTTTTATTGAGGGTCCAACATTCACTTCCATGTAGGACAATAGGTCTGATTAGAGTTTTATAAATGCTCAACTTGGTGTTTACAGAAATGAATTACTATTAATAATTGGTTAATCAAATTTTAAGCTGATTTGCTATTTGCAAGTAAATTTATAAATCTCGATGTTGTTGGTACATCCATGTCTTTTCTTTTGATAAAATGGCTGATCAAATAACCTTATGTTCTAAAACAATTTAAATATTTAATATTAGATTTTTAGGTTTTAAGTTTAATTTTAATTAAAAGCAGTTGAAGCCTTACAATTGTCCTTCATGTACAAGGTTAACCTAAGAAATATTTTTTACACAAATCGTAGACATAAAAATTGGCTACGATAAAAGAATAAATCCTTAAATTTTTAATTCTTACTTTTTTTTGTCATACATAGAAAGCAATTTGATTCAACGCTGTTTTGTAGTTGTTCTATATAACTGTTCTTACACTGTTCTATGTAAAAGAATATTACTGTCTTTTATCTCTGAATATATTTCTTACGTCTATAAATTTAGTTGGGAACCATTTAAATGTTACGTTGGTGACCATTTAAACGTTTGGTCGGGACTCATTTAAATGTTATGTCCCTACCTTCTGTATGCTAATCTTCTAGGTAAATTGCAGTATCCCCGCCAATGAATCAGGCCCTTTTTTGGCCTGAAAGGTCTTTTAATATGCTTTGTTACAGGTTGCAGTTTACAAAAATAAGGGTCCAAGTCACGGATAAGGATACCACAGTTTACCTGCCCGCATCTAATGTTAGCTTTAACTTCTCCTCAGCGCAGCAGCCCATTACTGGGCCAAGGCCTGCTGTACCCATTTCAGCTTTCGTGACCTAGGGATCTGGGGTGCTAGGCATATGTCCTGGTAAGGTGGTCATCCTCACGCGTAGCCCCCAGTGTTTAGTTCCCAAGCATTCTTGGTACCCATTTTATCGACACACTCAAGGGATGAAAGGATGGGTCAACCTCGCCCAATCCGGGATTCGATCCCTGGACATGTGACAATGCAATGCTCTACTACTAAGCAGGGTTGGCAAAAAAAATATAATGGCATACAAAATATAATGGTTTTTCCAGGTAAATACCCAGTTTTTACCGTGCCTTGGTTAAAACTAGTTTTTACTGGTAAAAACCCAACCCTGCCACTAAGCCACTGGGCCTCATGCTAACTTTGAGTTCCCTTTTATTTTTCAAGGTAAGAACGTCGCTGCTGACATTGTCGACAAACTTTGCGAGAGCGTCGCCTCCAAATTGGAAGGCAAAGTCCTCGGCACTTTCACTGGCATCACATCCACCGTGAAAGCCACCCTCATCGATGCCTTGGTGCAGTTGCTGTCACCCAAACGCCGCATTGATATTCAGAGAACCAATTAAATGTTTGGTTGGGAACCATTGAAATGTTAAGTTGGGAACCAATTGAATGTTATGTTGGGTTGAAAACCATTTAACTTTTATGTTCCTACATTCTGCATGCTAATTTTTTAGGTAAATTGCAGTATCCATGCCAATGAATCGGGATCTTTTTGGCCTGAGAAAGTCTTTTAATATGCTTTGTTACGGGTTGCTGTTAGACAAAAATAACAGTCCAAGTCATTGATAAGGATACCACTGTTTATCTGCCTGCATCAAATGCTAACGTTAAGTTCCCTTTTAATTTTTAAGGTAAGAATGTCGCTGCTGACATTGCAGACAAACTTTGTGAGAGCGTAGCCTCCAAATTGGAAGGCAAAGTCCTGGGCACTTTCACTGGCATCACATCCACCGTAAAAGCCACCCTCATCGATGCCTTGGTGCAGTTGCTGTCACCCAAGCGTCGCATTGATATTCTGCGAGACGTCATGGAAGCTAAGAAGTCACACCGTCCATATAACATTGTCTTCTGCGGAGTGAACGGAGTCGGGAAATCGACTAATCTTGCCAAGGTGAGTCATTCAAATAAAGTATGTTACTCGAAAAAAAAACGTTTTTGATTTAAAATCAATCATATTTGAGTTTTTTTTTTTTTTAATGTGTATTAGATTGCACTTGTTTTATTTGTTTGTTGATTAATTATTGCTATTTGGCAAAATAAATGCAGAACTTAGTATATTTTTTCAATAAGAGATTTCTATTTACTTTTTTCTATCAATTTTCTCTTTAAAACATAAATGTTATTAAGTTGTATATATTTTTTTTTGTATTATAAGACAATGAAGTGTAATATTTATAAATCGTGAAATGTTTATCAGTTTGAGAAATAGTGCACAGAATACTTTAAAATAAATTCATAACTTATTTACTTAAAGGTTCATTTATTTTATCAATTAAAAAGAATCAAAAGTGTTGCAAAATCATACAAGTTCATTAAACATTTCAAATCATTTGTTTTAAGTTATCATATGAAAAAGAGAATACAATTCATTAAGGAAAATGTGAAATTATCTTATTAAAAATGCATTAAGTTAAAGTTTTCAAAACTTTTTAGGCACATTGTTTTACTGTATATTTTAAAACTATTATTCCCAATAAAGCCTATTTATCCTTTGTCATTTGTTATTCTTTTAATTATGAATAAACCTGCCTGAATCCCATTATTACAAATTTTTTCATCCACACCTTTTGGTGAAATTTTTGGTTTACTAAAAAGGTTTAGTTTACTAACTAAACTTTTGAGACAAACTATGACATAATTTCAACAGACATCAGATATTTATGAAAAAAATTCTAAATAAATTATAATGTTAAACAAATTCATCTTAATGTGTGCATAATACATGTATCTTAATAATCAATTACTAGAAAAGCTTACTTAATAATCTATACTTCCTCTATCCTACAGATTGCCTTCTGGCTGATTGAAAATGACCTCCGGGTACTTATCGCAGCTTGCGACACCTTCCGAGCGGGTGCAGTGGAACAGCTCCGCACCCACACCCGTCATCTGAATGCCCTTCACCCGCCTGAGGCCCATAATGGGCTGCAGATGGTGCAGCTGTACGAGAAGGGCTACGGGAAGGATGCTGCAGGCATCGCCATGGAAGCCATCAATTTCGGTTGGTTTTAGATACCTAGTTTTTATTTTGACTACTAGTCAATTATGAAACAAACTCACTGGACAGTATCATAGCAAGACAATTTCTAAATAATCGGCTAAGTTTTCAATAAAATATGTTGTTAAAAATCTAGGAAACTAGTTAGAAATAAAATAGTCTAGATGGTGCAGCTGTACGTGAAGGGTTAAGGGAAGGATGCTGCGGGCATCGCCATGGAAGCCATCAATTTCGGTTGGTTTCAGATATTTATGTGTAGTAAATATACAAAGAGAGAGTACAGGAGAGAAACCCCTTCATCAACACAATATCTGTCCGTATCAGGCCTTTTTGGTGATAATAGCAAATTATCTCCAAAACTGGTGGAAGGGAGGGACACTAGTTTCTTGTCGCCACTGTCCGCCAAGCAGACCTAAATACGGAAAGATTCCTAGTCAATCAAAGGATTCTTCCCCTTTACTCTTCATATGTAAATAGTTCCTCTTTATTTTGACTACTACTTTATCCTTAAGGAAACTTACTATACACTGTCATAGGAAAACATTTTAATATAATAAATAATTATCCAAATTATATCAATAAAATATGTGGGTAAAGAACTAGAAAACTAGTTCGAAATAAAATAGTGTTGTAGAACAGCTCCACGTCCACACCCGTCATCCGAATGCCCTTCACCTGCCCGAGGCCTATAACGGGCTGCAAATGGTGCAGCTGTAAGAGAAGGGCTACGGGAAGGATGCTGCAGGCATCGCCATGGAAGCCATCAATTTCGGTTGGTTTTGGATATTTGTCTTTATTTTGAATACTTTTAGTCTATCATGAAACAAACTCACTAGACAGTATCATAGCAGGACATTTTAAAAGTATAAATAATAGGCTAAGTTTTCCATAAAATATGTTAGTAAAAATCTTGGAAGCTAGTTAGAAATAATATAATCTAGATGGTGCAGCTGTACATGAAATGCTATGGGAAGGATGCTGGGGGTATTGTCATTTAAGTCATCACTTTCAGATGGTTTTAGATATTTGTTTATTGTTTTGAGTGCATTAAATATCTAGGGTATTCCCTCTTTATTTTGACTACTACTCTATTCTTTAAGAAACTTACTAGACTGTGTCGTAGCAAGTTGATTTAAGTAATCAGCTTTATATTTTAAAGAATATGTGGGTAAAGAACTAAAAAAAAAACTAGTTAGAAATAAAATAGTGTGGTGGATCACCTCTGCATAGACACCTGTCATCTGAATGCCATTCACTGGCCTGATTCCCATAATGGGCTGCAGATAGGTAGCTGTACAAGAAGGGCTAGGGGAAGAATGCTGCAGGCATCCCCATGGAAGCCATCAATTTGGTTGGTTTCAAACATTTGTTATTTATGTTTTAAGTCGTATTTAGTTTTTGGAATCCTGGACTTCTTTCATTGTCATCAAATAGGGAAGCAATTGAACTATTTAACTAATTACTGGGCATTGTCAGAATAACTGTCGACCTATAAACAGTCTGTGTGGCTAAAGGTTGGACAAATAATAACCTGCGTATGGGTATTATTTTTTTCGGACAGAAAACCATCAATTTGGATTTGTTTTGATAATATTTGTTTGTGATTTAGGTCTAAATTGCAAGTCAGATTCAGTTGATTTAACCCTGGACCTTTTTCTCAGTTATCAAATGTGCAAACAATTAAACTATTAAACAAAAAACTGGGCATTTCTATAACAACTGCCAACCTATAAATGGTCTGCAGATAAAAAGTCAGAGTAACCTTTGTAAAAGGAGTGCAGGTTGCTCGCAGTGTATGAAACTCTTAATTGGTTAAAAAAGTAATGTAAGAACTGATATCTGTAGTATTTAAGTTTGTTTTATTTGCAGCCAGAGATATGAAGATTGATGTTGTTTTAATTGATACTGCCGGAAGAATGCAGGACAACGAACCTTTGATGAGAGCCTTAGCCAAGGTAGAATCTAATGTCACATCATGGAACCTATATTTTTTTCTAAAAGTTCACTTTTTATATTTAATTCTGTGACCATCATAAAAAAAATTAATTTAAAAATAAATTTGATTTATCTTATTTTAATTATTTAAAAGTTTTGTTTAGTGCTGAGAAGTCTACATTCTTATGTGATTCAACCATAAGACATATTGCACAACAACAAAAAATTCTTCAACATCAGAAGTGTTAATTCCCTGAATATTGTGTTGCAGTTGATCAAGGTGAACACCCCTGACCTGGTTGCATTTGTTGGTGAAGCCCTAGTGGGGAATGAAGCCGTCGACCAACTGGTTAAGTTCAACCGGGCACTGGCGGACCATTCTTCTCGGGATAACCCTCAGCTCATCGATGGCATTGTACTTACAAAGTTCGACACCATTGACGACAAGGCAAGTAGACACTGTACTGCCTGAATAAATGATAAAATGTTTGGAAATCTTTGAATTTTTCATTTTTTGCAATGATATCTTTGCTGGATGCTTATGGGGTTTCTTTTATTAAGAGTAGATAAATAACTGGTGAAATTATTTTAGTAGATTGTCGTCCCTGAGCTAAGCTTTTGAAATTTCTGGAGTATTGAAAAATCAATACAATGTTCAAACTTTACATACCTTCAATTTTGTTTAATTTATTATCGAGTTATGAAATTTGTTCAGCAAATGATTATTTTCTTATGTATCAAAAAAATCTTATATCCACTGTTTGTTTAGTAGATTTTCTGACAAAACTTTTAGCAAGAATTCGCATAAAATTTAATTTTCCTTTCCTTCAAAGGGTTCAAACAAGCCAAGCATTAGGAAATCGTAGAACTCGGTGTTATTAATTTCTTATGGGAGTTTTCTTTAAAAAGGAGCATTTCAATCATGTATGACAGAACTTATTAATTCTTTAAAACTTTTCTCTCCAACTCCCTTGTGTAGTTTTCTAGGGAGCTGTGTGATTGTCCTTTTTGTTTTTCACCACCTTGAATTTGAAAAACAATTGCAATTAACTTACTGTGGAGCCTGTGTGTGTGAAACAAAGTTTGTTTAAAACATTAATGCTCACGCCATTTCATGCAAAATCACAAGATGGGGAAGGTGAAGAAAATGCTTTCAAAACTAATGTTGATGGATGAACCTGTTTAGATCTTGATAAAATTATATTTATTTAATTTCCCTTTTGCAGGTTGGAGCTGCAATATCAATGACTTACATCACCGGTCAGCCAATCATCTTCGTCGGAACAGGACAAACCTACACAGACCTCAAGAGCCTTAATCCAAAAGCAGTTGTTCACGCCCTTATGAAATAGACAACATGCAACCCTTAAATAATCCTTTATTTGATTAATAGACATTAAAATTACCTGCATGTGTTAGTAAATTTGTGTTAGATTTATTTTTTATAGAAGTTTAAATATCATATGGCAATAATATACTTTCCAATTTGAAAATATTTCTGGATTTATAAAGTTGTTATTTAAAGACAGTTGTTGTTCATGTGATTAAGTAAACAGGAAGCTTTTATCGAAAATATTGGTTGGATAGACATTAAAATAACATGCTAATTTTAGTACATTTGTGAAAAAGTTTTTTTTTATGTTTTATATGTTTTATTTTTTTAATATTTGTTCCATTAGATTATGGCAACAATTCACGTTTTTCAATGAATACTCAGCACGGTTTGAAATATTTGGTTTTTGACTTTTTTTTACCTTTAAAAATTTGATGTGTGCATTAGTTCAAAATATTAATTTTTTGTCAATTATATATTTTTTTGTTGCGGTTAATGAAGAAATCATAAATAGCATTGGAGGGTAGTGTAAAGGATTTATTTGAGATTTTAATTTTGCTTGAATATGTTTTTAAAAAAAATTTAATGTGTACTTAAAAAAAATATCTCTTACATTGATCTGTATAATAATTACGACCAAAAACGATTTCAACTAACTTCCATCTAAATGAATAACATTTACTATGCTTGGAGCCTTAATTAATCTATTTTGGTCTTAATTATTTTTAATGTAATATCTGAATGCATTATTTTTACTTTTGAAAAATGCTATTTTGAAGCAAGCAATATAATTTTTATGCCAATTAAAAGATTTATTATTATGAGCCATTGCCAATCCTGTTTTTTAATTTTAGAATTATGAAATTCTAAAAAGATTTTATATTTGAATGAGCAGTCAGCAATAATCAGCACGTAAAATTTACACTAAGTACCCTAAAATTGTAAATAGGCACCATTTTACTTACATTTAGACCATTGGATATAAAAATTTGTACACAGGCCTGAACTATGCAAGCGAAATGTCAAAGTACAATCACCTTATAAAATTGTAATAAATGAAAAATGCATATCGATATTATTTATTTAAAGCATGAATTTTATTAGCTTACAGGTCCCAACTAAACTAACTTGTCGAATTAACTGCTAGAAAGGGATTAAGTATATTTGAGAATTTTTCTTTTCCCTTTCAATATTTTAGCGAAGAAACGCGAAGAGTACACTGGAAAAACCACTTGATTTCGTAGAAGGCTTTCCTCAATAGAGATTAGTAGACACGAGTCACACGTTTGTACCGCGAATGAAGAACCGAACGAAAAACGGTTTCTTGTCGGCAATGTCCGCCAAGCAGACGCAATTACGGGAAGACTCCTAATAAATAAAGCGGTTCTTCCCTTGTACTCTTCACATGTACGTAAATATTTCTCAGTAGTTAACCTCTTTTTACCATTAAAGGATTCGAATATAATTTAATCAGTCATTCTAACTTTTAAATCATAAAGTTTCTAGAAAGTTTTTAATGATATTGACCCAATATAATGTCACATTTTGTTTCCCTGTTTGATTTGTCAGCCATTTATTGTTGTTTGAAAGCATTCCAGTTTTTATACCTTGTTTTGTAAAGGGGATGCATTCTTTTGTCTTGACTGTGTTCCACTTCCACGAACTCTGCTTATAAAAACGTCATGAGATTTATTGTTATTTGGAAAGTTATATATTTTGGGGACTTTCAATAAAGCTTTACTTATATATAAAATTTTGTGTTTATTTCTTGTGTTTCACACTCGTACAGGATTGACAAGTGGTCCTAGTAGGAAAAAATTTGCGAGTTCGAAAGCGCTTAGCGCTAGTGAAAATACAAGGTTGATTATATGCCGCGAAAAAAAATAATGACATATTGTAAACGTTGTAAGAGACAGCCAATACCACCTAAATTAGAAGGCCGGCGAACTAAAAGCTTGACGTCATATTAGTGGATTTAAATAAATTTTTAAGATGAGATGAAACAAGATGCGACGTCATCTTAAGATACGACGTTATTGGTCAACAAATCGAAATCGGTCTACTAGTGTGACGTTGTATTGCTTAGTTCTTCGGCCTTCTAATCTAGGTGGTATTGGGCCAGCCCGCATTATGTTTGGAATGCTTTGAAAACTTGCATAGAAAAAATATGTTATCAATTAAAAATATTGAATGTTTATAATACTCAATATTTTTACATATAATGTTGAGATAAAATTAAATAAGTTTATTCTTTAAGGGCTTCTTTTCTGAAAACAAGTGATTAACCTTTGAGGCACGCTGCCTCACGGGATAGTTTATGGGTCACACCAGGGGTTGGGGAGCCCAGTCGGTTAGGCATTCGCCATCGCCAGAATAACTGCCAACCTATAAACGGCCCGTGCAGCCAAAAATGTCCGACGAATACTACCCCGTGTAAGGGAGTGCACGTTAAATATCCTTCAAAGTCCTAACGCTGCGTACGATGTCGCCCTTAACGGTTGTGTTGGGTGCCTATCCAGGTGTTGGCTCGTCACCTGACTGTGGTTCTAAAAATACGACGCCAGTCGCAAATAGCCCTCGTGTAGCTCTAGTGCGACGATAATTCAAACCCAACCTAACCTAGTGGCAGGGTGGCGTTCTGGTTTAACACGTTCAAGCCGCGGCAAATACCTACGTTTTTCAGCGTGAGGCGGGACTGTGTTATATCGTTACGCTTTGTCGGGCGAGGGAGAAATTTGCGAGTTCGAAAGCGCTTAGTGCTCAACTAGTAAAAATACACGGTAGATTATATGTCGCGAAAAAAAGTGATGACATATTGTAAACGTTGTAAGGGCCAGCCCACATTATGTTTGGAATGTTTTGAAAAGTTGCATAGAAAAAAAATCAATAACAATATTGAATGTTATCAATTACAAATATTGAATGTTATCAATTACAAATATTGAATGTTATCAATTACAAATATTGAGTGTTATCAATTACAAATATTGAATGTTATCAATTACAAATATTGAATGTTTATAATACTCAATATTTTTATATAAAATGTTGAGAAAAAGTAAATAAGCTTATTCTTTAAGGGCTTCTTTTCTGAAAACAAGTTACTCACCTTTGAGGCACGCTGCCTCAAAGGAAACAAAAAATCGACGATAAATCATCGATTTAAAAAAAATCGTATGTACTCCAAGGGCAGTTGCCATAGAACTTTATGGTTTTAAAGGTTTTGCTGAATGAATAACGAAAATAAATTCGGACTTCAATTTGGTACGCAAGGTCCCTGTAACTATCGGATGTCAAAAAAGGGTTTAAAAAAAAAAAAATCGTGCGCGTTCAAAATTGAGCTGATGCCGTTTCAACGTTTCAGGATATACAGATATTGAAATTATAGAATCTCTAACACTTTTAACATTGATAGATATTTTTTAATACTAATATTTTGAAGATTTTGACGATATTTTTTGTAGCATTTGATGAACGCATTTTTTTAACAATTTGCGGAATTTTCGCTGACGGCCAAGAACTCGTAAACTTGCAAGATTTTTTATTTTTTGCAGTGTAGGAGGAAATGGGTAACATGACTTGTTTGTTGTTGAAATAATACAAAACAGAAATTAATGCCTAAATAAAATTTTATTTTTTTCAAATATTTACAAAATATACAACACACTATTAAACAAATAAATAAAATATGTAATAAATTGCTGTCATATATCTTCTAAATTTTATAATTTCTATTTTCTACCCCAGCAATCAAACATATCAAGTATCTGAGAAGTTTATCAAGTGTCACCCCTCTGCAAAAGAGGACAGAACCGAAAGCAACTGAAGAGTTTCCTGTGTCACCTCTGCCTCTCTGCCAGAAAAGACGGAACCGAAAGCAACTAGAGAGTTTCCTGTGTCACCTCTCTGTCAGAAAGGACGGAGCCGAAGAGTTTCCTGTGTCACCCAGCAGCGATAGAGGACGGAACCAAAAGCAGCTGAATAGTTTCCTGTTTCACCCCGAGTGAGACGGGGCAGAGCCGAAGGCAACTGAAGAGTTTCCTGTGTCACCCCCGTGCGAGACGGGACGGAACCGAAAGCAACTGAAGAGTTTCCTGTGTCACCCCCGTGCGAGACGGGACGGAACCGAAAGCAACTGAAGAGTTTCCTGTGTCACCCCCGTGCGAGACGGGACGGAACCGAAAGCAACTGAAGAGTTTCCTGTGTCACCCCCGTGCGAGACGGGACGGAACCGAAAGCAACTGAAGAGTTTCCTGTGTCACCCCCGTGCGAGACGGGACGGAACCGAAAGCAACTGAAGAGTTTCCTGTGTCACCCCCGTGCGAGACGGGACGGAACCGAAAGCAACTGAAGAGTTTCCTGTGTCACCCCCGTGCGAGACGGGACGGAACCGAAAGCAACTGAAGAGTTTCCTGTGTCACCCCCGTGCGAGACGGGACGGAACCGAAAGCATCTGAGGAGTTGCCTGAGATGCCCCCGTGCGAGACGGGACGGAACCGAAAGCGACGGCGGAGCGTCATGAGATGCCCCCGTGCGAGACGGGACGGAACCGAAAGCGACGGCGGAGCGTCCTGAGATGCCCCCGTGCGAGACGGGACGGAACCGAAAGCGACGGCGGAGCGTCCTGAGATGCCCCCGTGCGAGACGGGACGGAACCGAAAGCGACGGCGGAGCGTCCTGAGATGCCCCCGTGCGAGACGGGACGGAACCGAAAGCGACGGCGGAGCGTCCTGAGATGCCCCCGTGCGAGACGGGACGGAACCGAAAGCGACGGCGGAGCGTCCTGAGATGCCCCCGTGCGAGACGGGACGGAACCGAAAGCGACGGCGGAGCGTCCTGAGATGCCCCTCTGTGAGAAAAAACGGAACCGAAGACGACGATAGTCCTGGAGAAAAGAAATGGAATTTTTAAAAAATGTTACAGAAATCAATCTTTAAATTTTTTTGGTAAAATATTAGAATCAGGAACCATAAAGAGTTACGTCATTTTCTGCTAAATGCTTATTTTTGAAATGACTCCATAAGCACCTTATCAAAAGTTTATAGCAATAATAATTTACAAAATACTTTCTAGCTTATAGTATAAACGTTCTTACAATAAGAAATATAATTTATTCATTGCTAAAATATTGTTATTATTTATTTTCAATTATTGTTGGCTGCTAATTCAATTTTTTATTGATATAAATCGCTTTAAATGAAATAAACGCCCATTCCCCCTTCAGTGCGCGCCCCGGGTTAAAAGCATTGAGAAAAGGATAATCTATAATTAACCCTTTAAAACCCTTTCAGATGGCGCTGATTTAAGATTATAAGACTAAAATGGTAAGAGTTTAACCGGAAAAGTTGCATAAAACAGCATCTATGCCATACTCCTAAAAAATTACTACGATTTTTAAAGTTCACTTTTCACGTAATTTAATTTTTCACATCTGAAATTATTCCGGTCTATAAAGGAGGTGAAATAATATATGTTCTACAAGTGGAACGTTGGCGCATAAAAGGTTAACGTTTCATCATTTCTCCTTTTGAAAAACTATAACTTTGTATTCCATAGATGAGTGATGAGCCATTATTTGCATCCGATATTATTGCGTTATAACATCATTTACTTATTATTTAAAGATTGCATGTTTGAAGATAATAAACTTTAACCTGTGTTATTACTTAGTAAAAAATTGTAATCTGGAGTAATTTTTAAAAGTTTTAAATGCGAATTTTATTTTAACTTCAAACTTACGATGGAAGTACGTTGAAAATTTAGTCCAAATGAGAATCTTTTAAACAATCATTGTGATACAATAAAATTTCATTGTTTTAATACAATACTAAGAAGCGAGTTCTAACTAATTGAGTAAAAGTCATTGTTTCCATTAAGAATGATTCGCCATTTTATTGTTAAAAATTATAAAATCAAAATAACCTTACTCTGTTGGCAACCTAGCATGTTCTCAAGTATGGTATCGATATTAAATTATTAGTCATAAACAAACAATTTTTATGTATCCATTTTTCGAACACGATGAAATTGTGCCCCAATTTTATAATTTTTTTTTATTTTTTTAAAATTGAATAAAAGTAATCTAAATTTGTTTTTAACAAAAATTAATACAAGGGAAAACGAAACTTAAAATATCACATATCACTAAGCTCCTATACCCGCACATAGATCCCTAACTTATCATAACCTCTTGCGACTTGGCGTCCCCATTTAGGGAAATTTTTTAAACCTTCCCCACAAACAATTAACATGTTAATTAGTTCCGAAATGGACCTCGTCAGATAAAAGAAGATCCAAATATCAGTTTTCAGCCTTTAATTACAGGTACCAATAATTTATTTCTATAAAAAATGAAGTTGGACGAGGGTCAATGCGATATTAGAGTTCTTAAAAAAATAATTTATATTTTTTTTAAAATTTTTTTATAAGTTTTTTTAGTAGTTAATTTTTAAAGGGCATTTTGCAATAAAAACAATATTAAAATAATCTGTTAGCTACAAATAAGTGATACGGCTTTTTTTTGTTGCTTTTATTGCATAAGAAAATGTGTATTTTTAGAGTTTTAGGCGTGTCCCTAAGTAACTATTAAACATATATATATTTTTATTTTCTTTGCAAAACATACTTTTTAGCATATATTTGTATGAAAAGTATGTTTAGATTAAGAATATAAGTGTAGGATTTTGCTCGGGTCTTACGAGATTAAGTATGTGCAAAGATGTCCAAGTACATTTGTTTATAACAGTTTTATGACCTTAGAAAATTAATCTATTTAATTATATTTTTATTTTAAAAAGATTTATATTATTAGTTTTTTTATTTATTGATAATTGTCAAGTTCCTGCAAATAGGAAGTTTAATTAATTAGAGTCAAAATACAATTTAATATTTTAAAAACTGTAAAATTTTATTACAACTTATAATATTGAGTTCAAACAAGTTAAAAAATTATTTAGCTATGATTGCTTGCCAATTAAATCTGAAAAACTAGTATATCTGGGAAGCATTGCCACTCTTAGTTACTTAATATGAAACTTAAAATAATAGTTGAAGTTTATATGTTTCGCATATAATTGTAGAGTCGTGTTAAGTAGATAATTGCGATGTGGTCAAAAATCTGAACTGAAGATTTTGTGTTTTCTATGCATTTTGGTAGATGATGATTATAACAAAGTGCTTTTTACCATTGGTCCATGCCACTCTACAGTTCGAACTAAAAGAGCTATATAATTCAAATTAAGTATCCGAGTTAATATATTATTAAATGGCCCGAACGGCCGAATGGTTTGGATTATTACGCTAGCAGTCTGCGCGTTGTAACGGGTACCGGTTCGATTCCCGCCTTCACTCTGGGTGTAGTTCCTAGCTCTGTGACAATAAAAATTCTTTCTGTATTACTTGACGAAGGCTTATAAAGCGGGTATCTGATCAAGCACACAAGTTAGAACATGTATGTATCCACCCCTACCCTTATGTTACTATGATATATAAATTATTACTATGATATATATAATTGCACATTTTTTTAAATTTGACATTCAAAGTCAAGTTTTAGTATTTAATATTTTAAAACCCTTAGAAAAATTAAAGTTCATTCGGATTTAACACTTTGATTATGATTATGTTTTTTAGTGTACATTTCATAATAAAACGATTTGTAATAATTGCTACGTTTTAACTTTACGAAATTGTAAGTTTTTCAAGATTTAATAGTCCTCACGCCGCTCTAGTGGAAAGTTAATTCACATAAATCTAGCCAAATCATATAATTTTCAAACGGAATTCGAATGACCAACAGGGTTCTTTTAAGGTATCCGACTACGTTGAAATCGTATTTTTCGGCAAAAAACAGAATTTTTTTTTATAATCTTAAAATAAAGCACCACTCTTTAAGATTCTAAAACTCTCTTTATTTTGTTTGTGTGGCAAATATTTTATAACTCCATTGGTACTCCATTAATACTCCATTATACGAAAACGGCATTCAAATCCCTTAGAAAAGACCACCAGTAGAAAATTGCGATCTACAAGAATAATTAAAAATATGAAACTTGAAGATGAAGAATGTCTTATGTACCAAAAAGAAGGCTTTCCTGCTATTTGAATGTAACCTCAAACTTAAATTGATTTTCTGCAAAATGAAAGTTTTGAACATTTTCTTCTAGACAAACCATATTTCTCAAAAAGTACTTAACCGAATGTTTTCAAATTTTGTGTGCATATTTGTCATACTATTATCAAGGGAATAGACTACGGACTAGTAATTTCAAGCACTATTATAAAAATTATAACACTTACTATCATAAATGGTAGAAAAAAAGTACATAAAAATCTTTAACTTAGCTTCGACAACTTATAACTTTTTATTGGTGCAATAAATATCTAAGATTGTAGTCTATTCCCTAGGTATCAAATTAAGATTTATTAATTTATTATTATTTAAAAAAATCCTAAATATTTTTTTAGTTATAAATTTTATAGTAAAGGCAAAAAACATCAAAATTTACTTACAAAATCTTAAATTACGCAAAATATATTTATTTAAAATAAAAATTTTGACTTATTATTATTATTAGTTGTGTTGGTGAACAAAAAAATACATAAAATATAAGTATTAAAATTTAATTAAAAAAATAAGTGTCAAACGTAGTCGGATACCTTAATCTAATTTTAGTATTAATGGCTTTGGGGATTTACTTACCTCATACCTATAGTCGCGATGTATTGAAGAGTGAGTTGAGCTTTGCTGTAAGCAAAATTTAGAATTGATTAAAATTTTAAATTAAACTTTTTTGTGTGAATATTATATCCTTGTATAAGCTATTCTTCAGTATCTATGTGATGACAGAAATTTGAAATGGAAACATATATTCTACTATTTATAAAATCTTTAATTAAAATTGGTCAAAGAAATCAATCAATATTTTTTAATATGGGCAATTCTATACATGACGGAATGACATTTTCAAATGCAGAATTGAAGTAAAGCAATTACCACGAAGCTATTTTTAAAGAAATAATGGTTTTTCAGTTTACATATTACTGTTAATGATTAAAGATATTAAAAAATTTGAATTTCTTACAAAGTATTTTATTATTTCATTTTTGACTAACTTCTTTTTGTGTGATGGAATGACATTTTTGCAACTACGACTGGATCCTGGTACTTAAAAATGGACATTTCTGTGAATTAGCAACACTTTTAACAACCAAGATTTCCAACTCGTTGAAATGCTGGCTGAATTGGGTGATATAATCTATCTTTTTTGTCCACTATAGGCATCGATCTTCTTTATAGGGAAATATAAATATATGTCCTTTATCGTCCTGCTTTCTTAAACCATAACTTGAAAACTTGGAATATATTTTTAAACTTAATTTGTAAAAAGTTGACATTTCAATAAGCTGAAATTTTTATGGAATTGCCCATATTCAACATTTCAGTACAAATGCTATTTTTATCCTTAGTTTCAAGAACACTGAACTTTTTTTAATTAATACCTCTAGAAATGAAATAAAAATGCTAGGATAATATAGTTATTGCTGTGAAATCGAAATATTCAAATGATGCACGTGTGAGATTTATTGAAATGCTATCTCCTATCGTGCAGGTTTAATATAAAGAAATATAATTCGATTATTTAACCAGTTTATAATTATTTTAATATATTTAGGTATCGAAATTATTTGATTTTATAGTGATAACTTTATAAATCATATTTACCTTAATGAAATCATCCTAAGATGCGCATTTTCAATTAAAAAGTAAGAATAATTAATCTTTTTTTAATGTTAAAAACTGGGTCTGCACTTTATGAAGATGGCGTTGAAATGAATGTTTTTGAACAATCGATAAAATTATTGTTAAAAAAAAACCCATTGTTCATTCCATTATTGAAGTAAAAACTATAAGCTAAAAAAAGTATTTGGTATTTTCATTGTTGTTTTTTAATACCTTCTTATACCTTTTTACGAGTGATAACATAGGTTTACAAATAAAATTAAGAAAAAAACTATTTAAAAAAAATTCCAATGAATTTATAGAAATTCAATCAATACCTGGTACTTATTTCATTATGTTAGGTTAGGTTTGAATTATTGTCGCACTAGAGCTACACGAGGGCTATTGGCGACGAGCGTCGTATTTTAGAACCACAGTCAAGTGACGAGCCGACACATAAATAGGCACCCAACGCAACCGTTAAGGGTGACATCGTACTCAGCGTTAGGGCTTTGAAGGATATTTAACGTGCACTCCCTTACACGGGGTATTATTCGTCGGACATTTTTGGCTGCACGGGCCGTTTTATAAGGTCGACAGTTATTTTAGCGATGCCCGGACCCGACAGAAATTTGAAATGGAAACACATATTCTGTAATTTATACGATCTTTAATAAAAAAAAACTGGTCAAAGAAATCAATCAATATTTTTGAATGTGTGCAATTCCATACATGACGGAAAGAAATTTTGAAATGCAGAATTGAAGTAAAACAACTACCACGAAGCCATTTTTGAATATGTGCGATTCAATACTTGGCGGAATGACATTTTCAAATGCAGAATGGAAGTAAAACAATTACCATGAAGCTATTTTTGAATATGTGCGATTCAATACATGACGGAATGATATTTTGAAATGCAGAATTGAAGTAAAACAACTACCACGAAGCCATTTTTGAATATGTGCGATTCAATACTTGGCGGAATGACATTTTCAAATGCAGAATGGAAGTAAAACAATTACCATGAAGCTATTTTTGAATATGTGCGATTCAATACATGACGGAATGATATTTTGAAATGCAGAATTGAAGTAAAACAATTGCCACGAAGCTATTTTTGAATATGTGCGATTCAATACATGACGGAATGACATTTTGAAATGCAGAATTGAAGTAAAAAAATTGCCACGAAGCTATTTTTGAAGAAATATTGTTTTCTCAGTTTACATATTACTGTCTAAGATTAAAGATAATAAAAAAATTTGATTTTTTTTAAAGTATTTTATTATTTCCTTTTTAACTAACTTCTTTTTGTGTGACGGAATGACATTTTTGCAACTACGACTGCAACCTGGTACTTAAAAATGGACATTTATGTGAATTAACAACACATTGAGTTTTTAGACACCAATTGGTTGATATAATCTATCTTTTTTGTCCACTATAGGCATCGATCTTCTTTTTAGGGAAATGTGAATATATGTCCTTTATCGTCCTGCTTTCGTAAAACCATAATTTGAAAACTTGGAATATATTTTTAAACTTAATTTGTAAAAGCTTCGAAAAAGTTGACATTTCAATAAGCTGACATTTTTATGGAATTGCCCATATTCAACATTTCAATACAAATGCTATTTTTATCCTTTGTTACAAGAACGCTGAACTTTTTAAAATTAGTACCTCTAGAAATGAAGTAAAAATGCTAGGATAATATAGTTATTGTTGTGAAATAGTAATATTCAAATGATGCATGTGTGAGATTTATTGAAACGTTATCTCCTACATTGTGCAGGTTTAATATAAAGAAATATAATTCGATTAGTTAACCAGTTTATAATTATTTTACTAAATCAGGTATCGAAATTATTTGATTTTGCAGTGATAACTTAAAATCATATTTACCGTAATGAAATCATCCTAAGATGAGCATTTTTAATTAAAAAATAAGGATAATTAATCTTTTTTTTTAATGTTAAAAAATGCGTCTACACTTTATCAAGATGGCGTTGAAATGAATGTATTTGAACAATCGCTAAAACAATTGTTAAAATAAAAACCATTGTTCACTCCATTATTGAAGTAAAAGCTAAGCTAAAAAAAAGTATTTGGTTTTTTCATTGTTGTTTTTTATTACCTTTTATACCTTTTTACTGGTAATAACATATGTTTACAAATAAAATAAAAAAATATTAAGGCATTATTTAGAAAATTTTGACCCTAAAGTTTTTAGAACAATCAAAACCTGGTACTTATTTCATTGTTAAACGTTGTGTATATGTATCCAAGCCACCCCGGTGGCGCAATCGTTAGGCTGCTAGCCTTTGGTGCTGTTGGGGTCGGGTTCGAATCCCGGTCAGGGATCGATGTTTGTGACCGTCAATAAATGTTGTTATTTGTCTATGTGTTTGTATTGTCCTTTCTTCGTGTGTCTTTTTGTGCTTGTAAAAACTCTTTCTGCGTGTGTCTGTCTTACTTAACGAAAACTTATAAGCGGTTCTCTGAACAAGCACACAAGCTTAAATATATATGTACAGCTGCGGAAATAAAAAAAGTACCACTAGTGATTATTTCTGCCGTTAGTCACCCTATAGAATCGGACCTTTTTGAAATTGTAAACAATTAACATTCTGAGTTAATTGCATGACACAAATTTTGCATAAGGGGTCATCTTCATATTAAAAATGTTACTAACTTTAAAATTTCCAATAGTAACACCCCTTTTTGAGTCCATATTTCAAATCTATGACCTATGTTAATACGAAATGCCAAATTTTGTTAGTTTTTAAGCATTATTAGGGGAGTTAGCGACATGCAAAGTTTAGGTCCCATAATGTTAAATGAGTTGCACATAAAAAACTATCTCAATCTATAAATAATAAAGATAATGAAACGAATTTTATACTGAAAAGAAATTATAATAACCCAAACAAAATGCATTCAATAGTGGGGTATTTAAAACAATTTTTATATTTTTTAATAATTATTATATTAATTTTTAAAAAAAAATATGAATAGAAACCCCTCAATATTTTTACAGAAATGCATTTAAGACAGGAAGTTTAAGCGAAATCCCAAATTTTAAAAATTTTTATTCATAATTTGCTGAGTAAATCACAAAATACTTTTTAATTACCCTTTAGGGGACTGTGTATAACATTATGTGTAATTGATAAATAAAGACGGCCTTGCAAAAGGAAGAACTAGACTGCGCTTGTCATTTTAGAGATGATCCCCAAAAGGTCCACAAGTGATTCGATTGAATAACTCTTCAAATATTCATCCAAATGTAACAAAAACTTAGATTTAAGAGTTTTCAAGAGTGCTTAACATTTCTAAGTTATTAAAATTGGGTGTTGCCATTGGAAATTTCAAAGTTCGTAACACATTTAATATGAAGACGGCCCCTTATGCAAATTTTGTGTCATGCAATTAACTCAGAACGTTAATTGTTCACAATCTCAAAAAGGTCCGATTCTATAGGGTGACTAATGGCTGAAATAATCACTAGTGGTACTTTTTTTATTTCCGCAGCTGTACCTACCATACCATATGTATCCAAGAAGTTTTTTTTAATGTTTTTCTGGTATCAGAACAATTTTGCACGCATCGTGATTAAAGTCAAATTTAGTTTAAGGTAGGTGAATACCCAAAATTCTAAAAATTTTACTATTACTTTAATCTTTTCCAAATTCGGCATAGTGATTTCAAATATAATGAACAATGCTTTTTGGGGCAATTTTTTTTATTTAAATATTATTGATTTATTTTAAACGGTGTTTTTCAACTTAAAAAGGGGGTTTACGCCAACACTTCTAGCATAAAAAGTTTACATTAATTTACCTGGAATTTTTCACAGATGCTATTTCAATATATATCTGTGCCATGAACCTCTAACATCTGGTGTAAGTATACAAGTTTTTTATTTTTAGAAAAATGTCCAAGTGTAGGTTAATCGAAAAAAATCCTTTTTTTTTTGTGGTTAATTTATAACATTTTTCTTAATAACTATTTTTCTTGTAATTTGTATGTAACTCTAGAGTTTCATTGCATGTATCAGTTCAAAACGAAGAATTCAACACATAATAAATGTTCATAGGATGAAAATTCAATGTGGTAGACTTGTTGGCGTAAACCTCTTTTTTTAGTAGAAAAACACCGATTTAAAATAAATAAATTATATTCAAATAAAAACAAAAGCCTAAATAGTATTATTCATTATATTTTAAATCACTATGACAAATTTGGAAAAGATTAAAGCAATAGTAAAAATTTTAGAATTTCGGGAAATTTTGGGTATTCGCCTACCTTAACAATTATTATTTTTAAGTAAAATTATTTCCGGATTCTTTTTATTTAAACCCCATAATATAAAAAAAAATGCGTGAAAAAATAAAAAATTCATTTTTAATTTAACATTTATTTTAAATCTTGAAATTTAAAGAAAATTACACTTATCTCTTAAGATTTAAATACAAAATTGAAGAGCTAAGTGGAAGAACGTGCTAAGTGACAAAAAGATGAAAACGGGTAAAAAATCTTTAAAATTTTTGGTTTTTCCATTTAAATCAGTTAAAAACAGCACTTACAAAAGGTAAAAATATGCTTAACTTATCAAGGGAATACCATTTTCGTTAAAACAAAAATATAAATTTTTTTCGGAAATATCACTTAGCACTTTCTTCCACTAGGTTTTTCATTTTTTTAAACTAACGTTACTTTGGCGATGCCTGGACCGCACCGTGGGACCTTCCGCATGCACAGCGAACGCCTTAACCTACTGGGCTCTCCTGGAACTGTAAGACTAGTAGACAAGCAAAGCTATTGCCACATTTTTCTACTAATAAATGTAGAATATGCACGAGAAGTAGCAGTTTTGGTGAATTGGACAGCACCTTCTTTCACCTCCCGAGACAACTTACAGCTGCCTAAACCAACTGAAGAGTAGAGGAAGAACCGCTTGATTTCTTTAGAGTATTTCCGTAATTGTGTCTGCTTGGCAGACATCGGTAACCGGAAGCCGGTTTTTCTTTTTTTCTTCATTCGCGGTACAAACGTGTGACTAGTGTTCACTGATCTCTGGCATGAATCAGGGTTGCCGCGAAAGATAAACAAAGTCAGTAACATGTTTCATAACACCAGTTTTGGCGATTTCTCGCTATCATCCCCAAAGAGGCTATTAAGGAGTCCGCTTTATTTCGTAGAAGGCCTTAGTAGCCTCTACTAAGGCCTTCTACGAAATAAAGCGGTTCTTCCCCTGTACTCTTCAACTGCGATACACAAAAGCTAATAACCTTGCTGAATGCGGATTACCATATCAGCGCGGTTGCCTCAACTCTGCCTACTTTAGTACATACAGATATCTCAGGACTGTTGCGTATCGCCTTATAGGTTAGATTTGAATTATCGTCGCACTGGAGCTACACGAGGGCTACTGGCAACGGGCGCCGTAATTTAGAACCACATTCAAGTGACGAGCCGACACCTGAGTAGGCACCCAACGCAGCCGCCTCAACTTTGGATATACCTTGCGTGGTTAGATCTAAGGCATATTAAAAAGCCATTACGCCATACAGTGTCTGCTTCCGCCCGATTACTACGTGAGAGATACCGGAGTAAAGAAAGACGCCAAAAATAATTCCCCCCTTCTTGGTTCGGCATCCTTCTGACGTCATGGGATGTATTTTTAACAAACCATCATCTTCCAAGGGTGGGACGGGACTGCATAATTAGCGATTAATCGCTATTTTGGTGATAGTGAGATAGAAACTTTTGAATGTATTCGGAGACAATTTATTTTTCTTGCTATACTTCACTCTAAAAAGTTTGGATTTGTGCAATTGGATGGGTTAAAGTTCACTGTGGAATTTTCGCCGCTATCTTTTCTTTCCTCAATTTTGTTAAAGGAAAACTGCGTAAGGTAATCTTCCTGGGGATCTTATATGAAACGGATATGTCCCACTGTCAACCCCTTTCTCATCCTAAACTGCAAATTCTACAGATCAGGGTGATACATCCAAAAATTCAGCAGAAAGGAATTGGAAGAAATTGAAATTCTAAGAAAAAATACGAAGTTTTAATACTTCTTATTTTTTCTTAGAATTTCAATTTCTTCCAATTCCTTTCTGCAGAATTTTCCTTTTGCTCAGGGTGGTCTCTTTTAAACCTAGTTTTAATACTTCAAGTAATAAAGCTACTAAAAAAAGTAAACCCCATAGGCCATTAAAACGCCATTTTTTTTATCTCCATTGCCACACAACAATCATATGAGAAACTTTAATTATTTTTTAAAAAAAGATGATAATTTTTTTTGTAATACAAATCAGTTTGGAATTATATAATTCATAAAATATTTCACATTTGGAAGTCACAGTCAAGTGCACGGAACGAATGCATTTAAATAAAGTTAGGTTTGAAAATAACTGTCAAATTCAATCTTCTAGTCAAAATGGTATGAATTTCCAATTATTTTGTCAAATTTCACATCAGAGCACTTGGATCAATTTTTAGATGAAAGCATTGGTTTAGAATGGAATAATAGAGAGATGGAGCAATGAAATAATAACTAGTTGATAAGGAATTTCCGAAGAAATGTCTATTATAAATATAGAATGAGTATTGATTGATTGATTGATTTAACAATTATTGGTAGGAAAATGACTTCTGCTAAAGTTTATCTTTGTAAGAAATTATCAGCTCATTACTTTAAATAATCTACCCGAAAAACGAATTTAAAAAACTTAAAATTAACGGGTTTTTATTCAAAATGAAATTTAATGGTAATCCCAAATAAGTCTTTAATTCATTAAGAATGAATTGATTCTCCAGTCTAGTAAATATTTAAAATAAATAGCTTTTAATTTGATATTATAAGCATACTTTTTGCTTAACACATATCTAAATATTCGTTATACATGTACTTGCAACGAGACGGACTCACGGTGGTCTCTTTTAACCTTAGAAAACTCTTTCGTCTATCTCTTAAAAATGAAAGTTTTCGAGAATTATGAATGGGTCTCTTTCAAAACCTCCAACACAAACTGCTGAAAATACGTTTGCCCACTAAATCTGAGAGACCCGAGGAAAACATAAACACTGAGAGGAGTGAAACTGAGTTATTTCCTTACCTCTTCCTTCCAAAGTTTTTTTCCCCCAATCTCTTGGCGAACTTTTTGGCGAATCACTCTCTCCAGACCATCCCAGCAACCCCAATCCCCCCACTGAAACCCGGCAAAGTTTGCAAGATGAGTGGGACACCTAAAGAACATTTCGAGAATGAGCGGCCCCGAATGTGAAATTTAGGGGCCGCTAATCGGTCCCTCGCCACCCTGTATGTTGCTGTAAATTGCCACCCCCGAATTGAGTTGTGCCACCCGACCGCCCTGCTTCCAGTTGATAGTAATTTATTGCAGCACCGTTTGTGAGTTTTAGAGTGCTCAAATTTAGTGCTGAAGAATCCATTGGATACATATTTCTGGCTGCTTCGATTCGAAGTTGACTTGCTAAGATTTTTTATGACCATCGATAGTATAATTTATTGCTTCACCGTCCATGAGTTTTAGTGTGCTCAAGTTCAGTGCTGAAGAATCCATTGGATACATATTTCTGGCAATTTCGATTCGAAATTGATTTGTTAAGATTTTTTATGACCATCGATAGTATAATTTATTGCTTCACCGTCCATGAGTTTTAGTGTGCTCAAGTTCAGTGCTGAAAAATCTATTGGATGTTCTTTTATTTATTACAACTCCAAGTTGACCCACTACTGGTTTTTTTATGGTCATCTGTAGTAATTTATTGCAGCACCGTTTGTGAGTTTCAGTGTGCTCAAGTTTGGTGCTGAAGAATCTATTGGATATATACTTCTGGTCAATTTCGATTGAAAGTTGGTCACACTTATAGTTTTTTTTAATCGTCATCGATGGTAATTTGTTTCAGCACCTTTTGTGTGTTATAGTGTGCTCAAAGTTAAATGCTAAAGAATATATTGGATAAACTTCGATCTGTTTCAACTCGAAGGGTTTCTTTAGGGTTTCTTTTTTTTTTGGTCATACGTAGTTAATTATTGCAGAACCATTTGTAAGTTTTATTGTGATCAAGTAAGTGCCAAATATCGATTGGATACTTATTATCATTAAAAATTTAAAAAGTGTTCAACAACTTTTAATTTACAGATAATTTACAACAATAATATTATTTATAAATTTTTTAATGCTAAAGAATTAAATTTGCAAAAATCATGATTCGAATAGATTTCACTTATGTGAAATAGTATCTCATTGAAATCAATTTCATATATTTTTAAATTTCCAAATTTTTAGAGGCAAGTTGAAATATAACGCAAAAAGAAAATAATTACTTTGGTAGAACATGTACATATTATTATAACTTATTTATTACGAATAAAAATTGATAGGGAGATTTAAAAGCTCAGTTTATTCTTACTTATAATTATTTGGTTGTAACTTTATTTTGTTGGAACTTATATTTTAACTTTATAAGAAAATAAAAAAAGTTATTTATTTTTATGTATCTCAAGTTGATCGAGGTGTACAAGAAAAATCCAGATTTTTTTTACTGAGAACCCAATTCATTCTGAAGTTTTGCCAACTGGAACATACGCCCTCTTTTTCTTGCCATTCCATTGTAACATATCGCCTCTTTAAATATTATTTCCTAAAAAAACATAATCAACGAAATAAAGTGCAAAAAGTCACAATGTTCAACTAGAAGTTTGTTCAAGGATACAACTCAACCTTATTTATTGAACGACCCAATGCATTGTTATAAAGGCAAGCCTGGTCAAGAAAAATCATAAAAAAGAGTACAGAGTGAAAATCTGTAAATGAAAAACTAGTTAGGTACCAGAAGTTATAAAGAAATACCATCATGAATACCGTGTGTCCGGGGTTCGTCCCCCACCATGTGAAGCCCAACCGTTGTCGTCGGTGCTTCAAGGACCAGCAGGACCACAACCAAACCCCAGAAGTCACAACCAGCTTCACGCTTCCCTTGCCACGAAGGAGAAGGGAGTCCGTGGCTGTAACCGAGAGTCCCAAACCAGAACCAGAAAATGCCTCGGGGACCGACATGTCTGCCTCCTTCACCATCACAGAGACCACCTCGCTGGGAAGGAGGACACGACAGAGGTCTTCGTCCACCTCCAGCTGGTTCCAGGAGAAGAAGGTCAACGAAGAACAGAAGGAGAAGATAGACACCCTGTTCCGGAACGCTGATGACTCCAGGGCGAGTTACTACACCAGGCCGGCGGATGTGGAGACAGTGGCTGTTATTAAGTTGCCAGAGCCCAGGTCCAGGAGACAGAGGGACACGAGTTCGGACAGGTCCAGGACAGACGCTTCTGTTGGTGAAGGTTCGAAATCGGATTCCAGTAAAGCTAAAGTTGCCGAGAAGCCTCCAGAGCTACCACCGAAAATGTCAGACACCAAGTTGGACTTGTCCAGGAAGACTGTCGATACGAAAACACCGGAAAAGAAAGAACTAGAGAGCAGATGGACGGCAAGATTCGGTGCTTCCACTTCTAAAACCACGGACACTGAACCTCTTTCGAGGAGTAGTAGCTTCAGATCGAAGTTGGAAACGAAAGAATCAGAGCCTGTGAGCAGAAGTAGTAGCTTTAGATCGAAGCTGGACACTAAAGAACCTGAACCAGAGAGTAAAACCAGTAGTTTTCGACACAAACTTGAACCTCAAACGCCGGAAAGTGACAGTATTTCCACTAAAGTTCCAGAAAAGAAACCTCTAGAGTCTAAATTTAACGAAAGGAGACCGCCTGAGCCAAAATTTGGTGAAGTGAAACTCAGAGACACTAAATTCAGTGAAATTCGGGCCAGAGCCAATAAGTTTGAATCTCCAGCTTCAAAATTTGAGTCAGCAGCATCTAAGTTCGACAAAACATCTTCAATTGATTCTAAACTAAAAACTACATCCCCCAAGGTTCCTGAAACTAAGACTGATAAAATTTCAGACACTAAAATAAAAGACACTAAAGCAGGTGACACAAAAACAGTATCAGACTCAAAAGACGTCAAAAATGACACTTCCAAAACATTCGACAGCAAACTTGAAGACACTAAAACTATTTCCTCCAGCATTGATAAGCCTAAAGAAGCTCCAAAGCCAGTTCTTTCCAGGTTCTCAAACTTGAGACCCGCTGAGCCGGCACCAACTAAGAAAAAGGTATCTTCCTCCAGCAGTGAGGAAGAGGAATCCGAAAGTGAACCAGAAAAGCCACCAGCCAAGTCAAAACCAGTAACTGCACCCAAGGAACCGGATAAAAAGATCAGTACAGCATCTACAGCCCTTCAGTCAAAGACAGAGACGAAAAAAGAAGAGCTTCCAGCTACACAGGTAGAGAATTTTTTTTAAATATTATTTTTCAATTTTATAAGGACAACTCGGCAGGGTTGAGACGGGATTGATTCATTTGTAATAGTGGGTAACATTTCGAGTTTTATCCGAATTTTTTACCGTCAAACAAACGAACCATATATCAAGACATTCCCCAAAACTGTAAAGCTACATACAATTGTGCTTTATATGCGGCAGTAATATTCAAGCTATAAAACACAATTCGTTACGCTGATTTGATTACACATTTCTATCAGAAGCTTAGGAGTTTTGTTTCAGGAGTAAGTTTTTTCCATGCCCCTTTACCATTTTTACCTATAATTGGTTGTTAGGAAAGTGTTCTGTTGGTCTTATACTGAAAGAAAATGGTTAAAAATAAATGATTAAAATAATAAAAATAATACCAAGGGAACATGGTTCAAGTCACGTGCACTATTGAGAATATATTGCATGCACTAACGTAAATTAATCTATATTAACCCGAATTGTTTCAAACCTTAAGTCGTGACAAATATACATAATATATAGTTAGTTTTATAGTTACATCTAACACATACAACTAGTTTTATAGTTTAATATAAAAATTATATTTCACAACTTTTATTTATGTGATGTGTTATGTACACCACAATCAATTCCTCTATAGCGGAAGCTATTAAGATGTGAGATTATTGTGCACAAGTTCTCTTATCTAACTTCTATTTATGTCGGATAAGCTTTTCAAGCTTGTGATGTTAAGCTAAATATGTATAATCGCTGTTTATATTTAGAGACGATCAAAGCTAATATGTTGCTGGCCTTAATTTAATATACACAAAACACTATTCCCACTTTTCAAGCACAATTATCCACATCTAAATACCTTAAATAAATGTCTAAATATAGATTTAAATTTATTCTTTAACAACAACAACTAAGTTTTTTTTTGCAATTTATGTGGGATTTCAATCATTACTCATATTTTTTTAATAAGCTTTTTGCTTCAAAATGTGAACGGAATATATTTTATATAGAATGTTTAACGTCTAAACAATTTTTAGTTTCTACATTTGTCCCCATTCTGCTACCTCTAATTTCAATATAGAGACAATTCTTTATAGTCTATTCTTTCTATAGAGACAAGTCTTTATAGTCTATTCTTTCTATGGAGACAATTCTTTATAGTGTATTCTTTATGTAGAGACAATTCTTTATAGTATATTCTTTCTATAGAGGCAATTCTTTAAAGTATTTTCTTTATATAGATACAATTCTTTATTGTCTATTCTTTATATAGAGACAATTCTTTATAGTATATTCTTTATAGACTATTCTTTATATAGAGACAATTCATTATAGTCTAAAACGTGCGCCGCCGTAACGCGTGCTTCAAACTAAATTTGTCCTTATGTAGTAATCAAAAGCATGTGACATTTTTCTAATAAGTTTTTAATAATTGGGAAAATAAGTAAAACAGAACATTTTATAAATTTAAGTTCTTAAAAATAAGGTCTCCAAATAGTTTAAAGATTTATCCTAATAATAACAAGAGTGAAACAAAGGTCCTAAATATAACACGGGTAACCAGGTCAGGGTTAACCAGGGTCAAAATAATTAGTCACAATAGAATTTTTTTAATAAAAACTATTTTTAAGATTTATGTAATCTTCAGGCATAGTTAACCCTTTCAGTCCCAATTTCAATTTGGCATCATCATTTTAGAGATATTTTCTGCTTGTCTATAGCCATTTATGATATCAAAAAGCACATCATTCGATTCTTCCAAAAAAATTCTAATAGAATTTTTTTATTATTCCCAATAGATGTTAGCCCTATTATTTTTTTAAAATTATGACCAGAAACATGATGATGCCAAATGGCATTACATATCATCATAGCATAGTTAAATAGGCATATTATTTTTTGGCATATTTAAAAGCGAAAATTTTTGAGCTAATCTACCAATTCAACAACAGTTTTTAAACTTGTTACACCATTGCATCCCAATATTCCAGTGCTCCAACAAATAAAAACGATAGATTGTTACGGGTGAAATACGACTTTCATGGCTCTGGTCCAAATGGTTTTGCTTTTTGTGCTATGCATTCATCAAGTGGGTGCCATAAGAAATATCCACTAAGTAACTTCTTAACTGTAACTTTGCCACTTGCCTATTGGCTGGCCACCATCCATCATTTCTGGGATAGGGAGTATCTTTTGAATATATATGGCTCATTTTGATGGTGCTAACAAGGGTCGGTTGGTGAGGTATTCCGTAAACCGTTTAAAATAAATTTAAAGTACAAGGGGGGAACAACTTCATTGCGTAGTTGGCTTCCCGTATTCTTTTGTGCTTGGTGGACATTGGAGACAGGAAACCCGTTTTTCTTTCACGGTACAAACGTGTAACTCGTGTCCACTGATGTCTGGCGTGAATCAGGGTTGACGAAAGAAAACAAATAAGTAACCGGCTTTCTTATATCACTTTAGGCGATGACTCGCTATTGTTGCCAAAGAACCCTGATGTACATGCATTGGTTTTATCGAGTTTATGTGCCATAAAACCAATTTGACCTATATCAGAGAGCAACTAAGTTGCTCTGTAAGATTCTAACGTTGGACACACACAAAAAAAAATCTAATTAAAAACAAGTTTCTTCTCCTACGGGATTTTATTGAAAAAGGAAGATTAGTTTCGCTTTATTTGAAAACAACCAACTTCTGCTACGCAACGGCAACGGTCGACAACGGTTACCCCAATTTTTGAATTCATTCAAGTGACGAGGTGAACACCTAAACTGGTATTCAACGCTATAACCTCATAGATGCATTGATAAAGGGAATCTTTTATTTAAAACAATCCAACTGGGTTAATACGGAATAGCTTAAAATAGACAGGGCCTGTTCTTCCATAAGGCCCTTTAGGCCCAGACTTAGGGCCCCCAAAATTTAGTGGCTCCTAAATTTCAGTTTATATTATCCTACATGCTGTAAATAACCAAAATATCAGTCCACAAAAAAAAGTCTGATACTCCACTTTTTTTTGTGCTACTAAGAAATTGACCAAACGTGATTGTTTTGTTTTGATCGATGTTTATAAGGAAGCCTATAAAATTGTAGCAAAAATTTGATACATTGGTTATATAGCATCATCATACTGTAAACCATACATAAAATTTTCCGTGATGGGGGACCCCAAAATTGGTTGTGATTAAAGTCTGAAATTTCCTAGAACTGGCCCTGAAAATAGGTCTACATGGGATAACCAAGAAAAGAAATGATCTTATTCATTTTTAGATCCATACACACTGCCCAGTTTTTTTTTTTTTTTGCGTGACTAACTTTTTGTTAGCTAAAGTAGTTATATTAATGGTAAAACTATCTAACGTCATACATTTTGATACTTTTTTTAACCGAATTTGGACACTCTTAGTTAAAATTACTTTTTTTCCGATTTTGCAAAAATACTCTAACACTAACTGGTAAATATTTTAGCTTAATGTTAATTACTTCCTTTTCAAAAGATACGTTATGGTTTCATAAATTTAAAAAAAATCGGCTAACTCCATAATAAATGCATGTTATTATCCAATTATTTACAAATAATCTATCAATCACAACCAAATCAATCTATCATCACATCGGCAATTACTATACACATTAGTTAGAGCACTGGTAATTGATGCTTGGTTTACATTCAGAGCTGACTCTCGAAAAAATCTTTATAAAAACAGGATTATTTTTACTAAAATATATAATGCCAGTATATGTATTTAATTTTTAGCACAGTGCAATAATAGTAGTATGGTCTATTCTTAGCTAAGTAGTTCAGTGTCATCGGATACGATTCACAGTGACAACGGAACTTGGAACTAAAACAACTGATAAAATCTTGCCGATAGCGAATTCTGTCGTTTTTCATCGGAAAATGTTACAGTTTTTGCAACAATCATTCGTATGTTCTGGTGTTGGGTTATTCTTTTATGTATCAATGGTTCTTTAATTATTATTATTATAATTATTATCATCACCATTATTATTATTATTATTATTATTATTATTATTATTATTATTATTATTATTATTATTATTATTATTATTATTATTATTATTATTATTATTATTATTATTATTATTATTATTATTATTATTATTATTATTATTATTATTATTATTATTATTATTATTATTATTATTATTATTATTATTATTATTATTATTATTATTATTATTATTATTAGTATTATTATTATTATCATTATTATTATTATTATTATTAATATTATCCTCATAAGTATTATCATCATCTTCATTACCATCAACACTATCATCATCATTATCATTATTTTATTATTATCATTATCACCATTATTATTATCATTATCACCATTATTATTATCATTGTCGTCGTCATCATCGTCTCTATCATCACTATCATTATTGTCATAAATATCATTATCATCGTTATTATCATCATCACCATCATTATTATCTTTGTTGTCATCATCATTAGCATCCTTATCATCAATATCATTATTGTTATTATTAGTAGTATTAAGATTTATTTTTTTCTCACAAACTCATGTCTATTGCTCTCAATCTCAACAGACCTCCTCCAAATTCCAAAAGGAGCAGGACAACAAAATCAAAGAGCTTCAGGACTCACTGGACCAGCTTCGGAAGCAGCTACAGACGAAGGAGGAAGCCGTCTTGAAACTAGAGAAGGAGAAGACGGAGCTGCAGCGGCGGCAGCAAGTGATACTCGACAAGGACAAGGAAGCCCTAGAGAAGACAGCTGCAGAGCTGACAAGAATGAGGACGAAGCTCACCGAGCTCCAGAGCTCGCAGGACGAGAACAGGAAGCTGAAGCTCGAGCTCAGGGAGAAGGAGAAGAATCTGAAGGAGAAGGAGAAAGAGCTGAAGGACCTGAAGCTGGACGACGTGAAGCTGAAGCAGGAGCTGCACGAGAAGGACAAAGATCTGAAAGAGAAGGAAAGGGAGCTGAGGGATCTGAAACAGCAGGACGATGTGAAGGCCGAGAACAGGAAGCTGAAGCTGGAGCTTCAGGAGAAGGAAAAGGAGCTGAAGGACGTGAAGCTAGAGCTTGTCTCGAGGTCACAAGATGACGTGAAAGCGGAGAACAGGAAGCTGAAGCAAGAGCTTAGAGAAAAGGAGAGGAATCTTCAGGAAAAGGAGAGGAATCTTCAGGAAAAGGATAGAAATATTCAGGAGAAAGATAAAAGTCTGAAAGACAGTCTGAAGGAGTTGAAAGACATTAAACAGGAGTTGAACAAGGCAAAACAAGAGCTCACTAAGAAACATGATACCAAAGGAAATGGAGATCAACAACTGAAAGCTAAGTTGGCTCAATCCGAAGCTTTGTGCGAAGAACTCATGGAAGAAAACGAAGAAATAAAAAAAGAAGTAAGTTTAAAACATTTTTCATACAAAATTATGCATACCATAAATTTTTAACTTTTGAAACACCTTAAAAATAAGTTTTTAATATTGAAATGATATTTCATTAACAAACTAAATCTTTATCTACTATTGTAGAAAAGAGGCCTATCTCCAATAACATTATGTGGCGCTAAATTTTAAACGAACTTGCCAATATGCTTTTTGTCATTTAAGTTTCAATATGATTATAAATTTAGAACCAATGACGAAAATAAGTAGAATTGTTATGTTACTAATTTGGTTTTAATTTGTAAACAACTTTAAGAAAACGGTTTAAAAAGGTGAAGTAAGCAAAGGTGTTTTCAACCGTCAAAAATATAGGAAATTTAATTATAGGTGACGTTATTTACAGTTTATTGAATGTGAGACAATGCTCTATCTTTGACATATATCTCTAGATTTTCAGCCTCTATTGGTCCACTTCACTACTCTTACTCCATTACTTCCTTGCTCATTAGTTATGTCAAAAAAATTCCAGCGCCTCATGAGTGTTGTAGTCAATTGTCACATTCTTATGATCAGTGTTTCCTATTATACAGTCACATTCCAAAGAAATTTTAAGTTAACCACTCTGTAAGTAGTTTAAACGCCATCAAAACTTCAAAACCGCAGTTTCCTCAGTAACAAATTCGACAGCTGCTTCTCTTGCAGTCAGCATAGGAACCTCATTCAAGAAGATGACATAACAATACAATAAGCGTACACATTTTCTGGGATGGGCTGACACAGAATTCATTGAACAGCCGCCAGCTAGACTTCTGTAGGCGAGCGTATGAGACAAGGAGGTGTTGGCCGTTCGTTCAGTTTTGCCAAGTGTAGGTGGCAGTGGCTTTCAGTTAGTCATTCTGGATGCTTATCAAGTGACTGGATTTAATAAAAAGTTTTGAATTGAAGAGTTGATACAGTAGTTAGGCTCTACGTTTTCCGGCAGTCTATATCTAGCCTCTATTGATCTCTAACACAGCCAATTACTCATCTCAATTTAGAACCCTGGTCAGGTGATGAAATAAATAAGTTCGTTGGGTTTTTTTTTTTCTTAGAAATTTTTTAACTACGTTAACAGCGATTTGGTTTTCACTTGTCCGACAGTATAATTCTAGCTTCCATGAGGGGTTTTAACACAGATAAGTGCACTTAAAACTTGAACTATGGGCGGCGTTTTTAATCTCGTTTTTTCCTTTAGTTTGAATATTCTCATATTTTAACAATCCATACTACAAGCATCTCAAAGAAGGGATGTGTTGGCCATTCGTTCAAGTGTAGGTGGCAGTGGTTTTCAGTTAGTCATTCTGGATGCTTATCAAGAAAATTGATTTAATGAAAGTCTTTATAAAGTCTTCCTCTTTTCACGTTATAAACGTAGTGTGGTAGCGAAATATTTAAGACCAAGGCATGTTTTAAGGGCAACGTAAAGATATGATATTTGATTATTTAAATATGTCTGGAAGTAATATTTGCAGCTATTTCCTTGAAAATACCTTGTAAAGTTATAAAAATATATTTGAGAATAAATATTATGCCAAAATTTTTCAGCAAGTCACTAATGTAGTGAATTTAACCCCCAAAAGATTCAAATTATTTACTTATTCGAGATTTGAATTTGAATTGGTTACCTGAAACGTAGTAAAGAAAATGCATAGTTAATGATTTTAAAAAAAATGCGTTAGAATGTTATGACCATTTATTCACAATAAGATGTGACAGCATCAATTCAATTGAGTATAGGAGCTCAATAAAATTTTTAAAAATCATCCAAAAATTAACAGATTTTAACTATAATAGTTTCTTGATAATCTAATTTCTGGAAGTTAACAACAACTTCTAACTAGTGTAATGCAAGTATTCAAAATGCAAGTGTCCTCTTTTTCTATCACACACTTTTTTTTCAATATTTGATCACAAAATATACGAATTTTTTAAAAATAGTATTACTAAATAGTCATGTTTATTTTCTTAAACACATATGCTATAAAATTCCGATCCAAAGTAAGCTAATATATTATTAAAAACTAATCGCACACCTCTCGATAAAAAATCGGGAAAATTATTGTAAAAAACCTTTTGAAGTAAAAAATATCAGGAAAATTACTTTAGCGAAATGCCTATCAAATCGTGATTGATAATCGCTCTACACCAATTTGTCACTTTTCCTCTAACAACTCTAAAAAAAACTCTACTACTAAAAAGATGATTTTTAATTCAGCTACTATAAAACCATTTCAGTTTTTGAGCTTACGATTTCTATAGAAGGATTCCTTTTAACTCTCACACTGCTGATTATGCCTTAATGTATGAGGAGCAAGGAATTATATAACGTTATGTGTTGTTGTTTCTAATGCCGCTCGGTAACCGAGCCAGGAGTAGAGGACTACCCGATTTAAGGCGAAGAGGGCGGTTTTCGTTTTTATTGAGCGCCACAAGGGAGGAAGTCCGACTTTAGCCCGTCAGCATGACACATCCGTTTTACAGGAAAGTCCCTTTCACACATCCATTCTCGCTCACATATCGGAATTTTTATCCAGATCAAAGGCCAATAACCCCCTGATCTGGCACCCCCAGAGGTATTAATTTGGTATGAGAACGTAGAGGACTTTGTGACCACGACGTATTTAACGTGCCCCAGCCACCTTTAGTCAACACGGATAATGTTATTCCTATATCATGTTACGTGACAACAAAAATCTCAAGCATAGAAAGTGTTGAAGATTTATTTTATTATTATTTTTTGTATTAAAATTTAAAGACGTTAAATAAAGATGTAAAAAAAACTTATTCTTATGATTTTCGAACTTATATTTTCCCCAGGTCCGCGATCTGGAGCAGGAGCTGGAGGAGCTGCACGACAATTTCAGGGAGGACCAGGCCTCCGAGTTCCGCGGCCTCAAAAAGGAGCTGGAGACGGCCAACAAGAACTGCCGAGTGCTCCAGTTCAAGCTGCGCAAAGCCGAGAAGAAGTGCGAGCTGCTGGAGCTCGACAGGCACTCCCTGGACGACAAGGTAAGGGCCCTACTTCAACTACAGGGTGAAGCAAACAAAATTGGCCCCGATATAGAGATAGGAATACGACAGAAATTTTTCCAAGTCTAAAACCAATACAAAAACAGGTCTTCTAACTGCAGCTATTGATCGCTTCAATATTAAGCCCAAACGAACGCTTGGCGGCTTGTTTGCCGGCAACTACGCTACGGTTTTAAAGGCTAGTTGAAATGAAATATAAACAAGGTTGGTAGAGCTGATCAAGAAAAGTTCCCACTAGTGATTATTTCGGTCGTTATTTGAATCGGTGAGTGCAGAAACCACTTGAGTAAAAAAAAAAATCCGAAAACTCGCTTTCAATGAAAATAAGCGTAGAAAGGCAATATGCGTGTTGGGTGCAAAACCTACGTTAGTCTGTTGAGTAGTTCCGTAAATACAGGACGTTTGTTTCGATTGTTGAGTGCAGAAATAGAGGAGGAGTTACTACGTTTTTTCTCCCTCCTGAAAAATTTGAAATTTGTGACTGACGTTGTTTCTGCACTCACCGATTCATTTATCCTAGAGAATAGGACTTTATTGTTTTTGGTAATACAAAATATTCTAAATTGCTTGCAAGACACAAAATGTGCATTATTGGACGTCTCCATACAATAAGAACTAAGATCTGAACTCGCCACTAGTCTATGAGTAGCTCTAATGTGAAGCTAATCCGATCCAACCAATGCAAAAACAGGTTTCAGGCGGATTCAAGAACTTTTCTCGCCAAGAATTTCAACATATCCCCATCTCTAGACCGGGCCCACTTTTGTTTGCCTCATCCTGTAGAAGTTAAACATAGTGGGGATAACCTTGAAGACACAGTAGCCTGCTTTAACATGGTCAAGTTGCATCTCATAACTCGCCCGAAATTCGAACTTGTTGAAACTCTTCTGTATGTATTAGAATGAGTTGACTTTGAGTGACTTTGAGTTTTAACTCAAGAATAACCCACTAATCAAAAATAGACAGCTATAGTTTATAGAGGTGTTTGATCACTAGTTAGTCCTATATAGAGATCATGCATTATTTTCGAAATCGTGAACTTCTCGAAACCATGCTTTGCCATAAAAGTTTTTTTTTCACAAGGGATGACGATCGGCATAACAGCAGAATAAAACAACTTTAGAAGGAAAATAACAACCGATTATTTAATAATTAATTGATAAAGTTTTAAAAATTGACATCCTCTTAAGAATATTTGGGGTATCTTGGACTTCTGAGACTAGTGTCAGTTATTATTTGGATAAAATAACAATAATTTAAATAAATTTTGTTTCATAGTTAGTTTGATGTCATACTGCAACATAAAATTTGACTGTTTTTCCATTTTTTATAATTTCTTTAAAAATAGTTCAAACATATGTGTTGTGCTCACATCACCCAAAATTCGCCAATATAAATCCCTTGTTAATGTGAGTTCTGTTAAAGAAATACTTTTGCAGTTATTGAGATTTTAAAACTATAATGCATTAGCTCTTCAGGATTGACCACGGTTCAACCGACTCAACAGGCCAGAGAAGCTCTTCGCGACGCCATGCTATCCGTCTAGTTCGGATTTTCGGCGATTTTCCGAAGATCAAAGAACGAAACATAAATGCTCTCGGTTGACAATTATACCGTGGCCAGGTAAACGCAGTTAGACAAATGACTTGGACCATCGTTGCAAACTCTCAATGACTCTAACCAACAAGAGTGTATACTGAAAGACATTATTTCAGAGCACAAATGGTCCAATTCATTATTGTGAATGCTGCAGTTCACCTGCCACGGCACACGGCAGTACACTTCTCAGGTTCCCAGCAGTTTCATTGATCTCTTTTGAAGCAGTCGACAATCCAAACCACACGGATAGTATGACGTCACAGAGAACTTCTATGGCCTTAAAGTTGAGAAGACCACGGACTGACCATCCCTTTTAACCTTTGTCGCCCCTACAGGTCCGCGAGTACCAGATCGCTGTTCGTCAAGACGTGGACCGCAGCAAGCTGAAGGAACTTGAGAAGGAACTCGGGCTATCGAGAAACATCACCACCTCCCTCGGAAAAGAGGTGAAGGAACTGAAGGAGGCCCTGGCCAGGGCGGAGGCGGAAAGCGAGGCCCTCAGGGCGGGACGGACGGGCAACAGGAGTGTCACGCCTACTTCTCAGGTGAATAGACAACTTTAATTTTATTCAAATGTATTTTGTTTGGTCCATTTTTCTTTAAGAACACATTAACGACCAATTTGGTAATAATATTAACACTTCCTTACACTCTTAAAACAAACGAGTGAAATCCACTCCACTAGGAGAAGTGCATTTTCGACATTGGAAAGGAGTGAATATTAAATATTAAATCAGACTGAGTTAAAATCACTCGTTTGGAGTGATCCTGTAGGAGGTTTAACACACAAAGGGTCTACTCCAAGAGGAGAAGTGCATTTTCCAGACTGGAGGAGTGAAAATTACTCAGACTGAATTAAAATCGCTCATTTGTTTTAAGAGTGTACCAAATAAAAACTTTGTGTGTATAAATGGATAGGATGTTTTATGTAGTAGGGCATTTTCATTTTAGTGAAACTCATAGTTTCCTTGCACAGAAGCCACGACCTTTTGCGAAGCTATAAAAAAGCCGCGGAACAATCAGATGAAGACAAAATAAAACGGCTGAAATTTTTCTCTTCACCTGATTGCTCCACGCGTTTTATAGCTTAGCCCATGGTCGTGGCTTCTTTGCAAGGCAGCTATGACTTTAACTATATTTCTTTTTATGAACCTATTTACTACCCATGAAGCCATTGAAGTCATAACAGCAAATAAAAAAATTAACGCAAAAAGAATCTCATGATGACAAAATAATCATTACACTGTATCTTTTTATACTACTGTACAATACTGTTAAAGATAGTGCTGATTTTTCAGCATTACATATATTTGCTCTACTCTAAAGTCTGCATAGCCTTGAGAGGCTTTCATACTTCCGGCCATTTTTTCAATGCTTTTACTGATAAGCTGAAACACGTTTTTTTATATACTAAAAGCATCGATGTATAGCGATAGTACAGTATCGAATTTTTTCTAAAAAAAATTCTCGTATCGCCATATGCCAATTTTAGTACGTGCATGTTTCGTTTACTCAATGGAAAATTTATGGGGGTAAGTGGTTATTTATGAATTATGTATTTCATAATACAATACACACTCTAAAAATGAATGCTCAAAAACGACGAAATTTTCCTTAATTTTGACGATTCCGTTACTGGCAAATGCTCAGAGTTTTCGTTTCCTCAAAGTGAGGAAATTTGAATCGTCATTTTTATGAGGATTTGAATGTCGTCTAATCTAAAGAAATATTTCGTCATTTTTGAGCATGTGAGTACAACAATGAGATTCAGTTTCCTCAAAATCAAGATACAGAATCGTCAAATCACGATCGTAAAAGTGAGGATTTGCGTTTACTCAAAAGTCACGTGATAGTTTGACGAAACAATCCTCACAATTACGAAATGATGCTTGAGGATTCATGAATCGTCACAAATGAAAGTGTTATTTCTGAGAATGCAGAAAAATATTTCTTTTTCAGCATGTTGTATTTTTTTTCGCATAAAATATTTGTAATATCCCTCAGTGGGATAAGCAAATAGCTGGCCTTTATACTTGTTTTCACGGCATAAGGTTTAAATTAAAGTTTTAACTAAGATTTGATTCCCTTACACTCTTAAAACAAAAGAGTGAAATCCACTCCAGTTGGAGAAGTGCATTTTCGACACCCTAAAGGCATGCATATTTACTCAGACTGAGTTAAAATCACTCGTTTGGAGTGATCCTGTCGGAGGTTTAACACACAAAGGATCCACTCCAAAAGGAGAAGTGCATTTTCCAGTCTGGAGGAGTGAAATCCACTCAGACTGAGTTAAATTAGGAGTGTTTGTTTTAAGAGTGTATTTTTTATTATACTTCTTAAGTAGATGGTTTTAATCCTTTCAGTCACAATGAAAATTTCTCATTATCATTTTAGAATTTTTTTTCTGATCGTCTACAGCCATTTATGATATCAAAAAGCACATCATTCGATTCTTCAAACTTTTTTCTATTAGAAAATGATTTTTAATTATCCCAATAGATGTCTGCCCTATTATTATTTTTTTCATTATAATCAGAAAAGTGAGGATGCCAAATGATGTCACTATGACTGAGAGGGTTAAAGGGCTTCCCCATGGTTTAATTTTTAAAATTTAACAAAAACAATTAAAAAAATTATATAATTTTTAAAATATGTGTTTTGCTGGAATTTCTGACTGTCAGGCTTATGCGTTTTCATGCCTCAGAGGTACATGGTAAATAACAAAAACATCGTAACTTTAAATATTATCATTCTGTGCAAATCTACCTAACATGGGATTCATCGTTAAATCTAAACTTTTCCTAAAATTCCTTTCTGCAAACCTGCTGAACATTCGAATCGCCAGAAGATATTTTAAGTTGAAATTTCATTACAACCTTCGCAAATTTGTGCACCATTGGGAACACCAAAAATACATTTTTAGGTATGGAATTTTTATTTACAATCACCCGTAACCATTTAGGCAGACATTAGATTCCCCAGACGAGATATTCAATTGGAATTATAGCTACACTTCTGTCGGAATTTTATCTACGCTCTCCGTACAAATCTGCTGATAATAAGTTTCCCATAATATAACAATTTAAATTATTTATAACCGCCCTGTACAAAACCGCCAAATATTGGATTCAGCAGAAATCCCCTCACGCACCAAACGAGCTAACAAACCACATATTCGAAATAGAAGATAAAGACTTGGGTCACAGTGCGAGGTAGCAATGTCCTTCCCCGTCACAATGCTGAGACGAGCGACAACGACTCAAGGCACCGAGCTATGTCGTTTGGGAACGCGCCAAGCTTTGGTGACAAGGGGGAAGAAGCACATTGTGTTCTATTCTCCTGTTACTAAGTAAACAAAAAAAAGCTTATTATTCAATAGTTAAATCCTCGTTCTCGGAATCAGAAGGTCCCGCGATCGAATCCCGTTACCATTGAAGACCCACCGAGTATATGCTCGTTAAATCTGTGGGTCCGAAAGTTCTGTGGACGGTCATGGCGCAGTTTTCCCGGGTACAAGTCTCTGGAGAATATTCTCTCTTCTTCAGGGACATGTCTCAATTGCGGAGGTGGCGATAGATGGCAGCATCTGTCACTTATGTGTGTTGTGTATGTCTTACTTGACGAATGTTTATAAGAGGGTCTCTGACAAAGCACACAATCCTGAATATATATGTCAACCAACCATTACGAAAAATTTTCCATGTTTTTCAGTGCAGATTTGTGCATTGTTAACATGGGCTCTTATCAACTATCCTTCCCCAGTTCCATTGTATTTTACCAGGACAAAAAAAAGTACAATTTAAAACTAGGTTATAGTATTCCTAAAACAATTATCACTAGGTATTTGCCTTTGTCCATTATATCCTTCTCATCCGTTTATTTTGTTATTTTGGACACACACACACAATTATGAAGTACTATTCACAATATTTATTGAGATTATTAATAGCAAGTAATCAAGTTTTATTTCCCATGATCAACAATCTGAACTTTTGTTTCTTTTGAGACTGGGTGGATAACTGTTATATAACTTAACAAACATTCTTTTAAAAGAACCTGCAGACATCTCGAATCAAGGATGTTTGTTGCGCGACTAAAAATAACGGACTTGTCCTCCTCTGAAAATCCCTACTACACTTGCACTGGGGAAGACGTCGCCCAGTTAGTTGAGTAAACCTGTAACATGCAATCAAAAAATTAACTGAAAAGTAAGAAATACAGTGTTATTTGAAATTGGATTATTTCAGATGACGTAATGTCTTTCAGATTTTTTTTCCTGAATTTTCTTTGACCGACTCTCCGATTGGTGCTCTGTTTCCACGTGACATTGGTTCACCAATCGACTCTCGAGACATAATTTATTTTCATTCAGCATTTCTACTGCCACTCACGAAATGGGAAGTCAGGTACATATATATTCCGGATTGTGTGCTTGGTCAGAGACCCACGTATGAAGTCTTCGTCAAGTAAGACAGACACAGAAAGAATTTTACTATCACACAAAAAGGAATATACACCCAGGGCGAAGGCGGGAATCCAACCCTCACCCGTTACAGTGTAATGGTCCAAACCACTCGGCCATCCTGGCTCCCTCACGACATAAAACATGCCCATTGCAGTTTGTGATATAATGTGGCTTTAAAATGATAGCCGTTTATCAAAGTATTGGAATGATGCTCAATAGAGCAACGAAATAATCGTGTTATGTGAAATGGAGAAATGCAGTAAGACTAAATAACCACTGAGAAATGGCATTGTTTAATGTTTATTAAATC
>CM043120.1:16766526-16769026 GCA_023701765.1 Hylyphantes graminicola | reverse complement strand
ACAAGAAGGATTTTTTTAACTATTTGATAGCATATAAGATTTATATTGACGCCATGTCATTCTTTGCGAAAGCAAAAAAGTCGGATTTGCAAAGATTAGCCGAGGACTTAAATATAGAGAGAAGACAAGAGAATTAAAAAACGCAGTCGGCAGGATTCGAACCTGCGCGGGGAGACCCCAATGGAATTCTAGTCCATCGCCTTAAGGGGTCACAGGAGTCTTAAAAATGTGCAAAGAAGGTACTGCAAAACATAGTTTGATCTTTCATGTCATTTTTTAACTACTCAATGTATAAGTATAATTTTTTTTATATGTAATTCTACAAGATTTATTTATTATAAAACAAGTTTTAAAATTTATGAAACTTTAGCCAACACTAAAATAAATGATATTAAACATGAAGCTATTTGAACACATTGTGATTAGGCTTGCGCGGCAAATTGTGAGGTCAAAATTGAAACAATGACCATGAAAATGACTTTATATTGTACAAATATGTACAAACAAAGAGTTATACCTAAATTCTCAGCTCAATTTTAATTAGATATTATTTTAAGAACTTTTTTCTAAAAAAATTATTAAAAATTTTGAAATTTTGATTTAAAATGTTCTTTAAAATAATTTCTAATTAAAATTGAGCTGAGAATTTAGGTATCTCATTGATTTCGACTGTTCTAATGCTGTGCAGTCGTGGCCGAGCGGTTAAGGCGATGGACTCGAAATCCATAGGGGTCTCCCCGCGTAGTTTCGAATCCTGCCGTCTGCGTTTTTCAATTCTATTGTAAACATTCAGGTACGATGGCAGCTAAATAAGTAAAAAGAAAGTTTAAGTGGGCAGTCGTGGCCGAGTGGTTAAGGCGATGGACTCGAAATCGATTGGGGTCTCCCCGCGCAGGTTCGAATCCTGCCGACTGCGTTTTTCAATTCAATTGTAAACATGCAGGAAGGATAGTGCTTAATTATTTAAAAAAAACTGGTCTAAATGGGCAGTCGTGGCCGAGTGGTTAAGGCGATGGACTTGAAATCCATTGGGGTCTCCCCGCGCAGGTTCGAATCCTGCCGACTGCGTTTTTCAATTCTATTGTAAACATGCAGGTACGATGGCTGCTTATAATTATTAAAAAGAAAGTTTAAATGGGCAGTCGTGGCCGAGTGGTTAAGGCGATGGACTTGAAATTCATTGGGGTCTCCCCGCGAAGTTTCGAATCCTGCCGACTGCGTTGTTTAATTCTATTGTAAACATGCAGGTACTGTGGGAGCTTAATTATTAAAAAGAAAGTTTAAATGGGCAGTCGTTACCGAATGGTTAAGGCGATGGACTTGAAATTCATTAGGGTCTCCCCGCGCAGGTTCGAATCCTGCCGACTGCGTTTTTTAATTCTCTTGTCTTCTCTCTATATTTAAGTCCTCGGCTAATCTTTGCAAATCCGACTTTTTTGCTTTCGCAAAGAATGACATGGCGTCAATATAAATCTTATATGAATGTGCAAATAGTTAAAAAAATCCTTCTTGTTGTAAGTATGACCACGTATAAGTAACAATTCACTATAAACTCATTAAAATTATCAGGGATTCTAAAATAATCTTCTTCAGGTACTAAAATGTTCCTAAACGAAATTTGAATTGGATAATTCAATTACCTTTAGTTCCTGAGTTCTCAATTAGCAAGAAAAAGTAAAAGGATTTTACTTATCTTTCTTCTATTGTGAGTTATACATCAGCATTTAACATCGGGTGATGTCGTTATTTGATATCCCAATCGACGAACTTCTATAACGGAACCGTTGAAAAGTAGCCATCTTGCACCGTTGAAAATAAGCTAACTTCTTTCTACAAGTTCAAAGTTCACTAAAACTAATTCAAATATCGTAGATCGGGCCCCACGTTGGGCGCCAATTTATAGTAATGTTACTTTATAATACTGTGGACATAAATGACAGAATTCAAAAGATAGAAACTTTTATTAAATTCTTAAGAGCCAAAAACCTAACTAACTTTTTAAAACGCCAAAGACAAACTGAATTTCAAAAAGATAGAACTGCGCGAGATGATAGACAAGTCGTCGTGACTCTCGTGAAATAATTCCGCACAAAATAATGAAATAATTTCGCTACATCATTGATTTCGAAAGTTATTCTAATGTGCAGTCGTGGCCGAGCAGTTAAGGCGATGGACTAGAATTCCATTGGGGTCTCCCCGCGCAGGTTCGAATCCTGCCGACTGCGTTTTTTAATAATTTTCTAAACATGCAGGTACGATGGGAGTTTATTTAGTCCAAATACCGTTCGAATAAGCAGTCGTGGCCGAGTGGTTAAGGCGATGGACTTGAAATCCATTGGGGTCTCCCCGCGTAGGTTCGAATCCTGCCGACTGCGTATGTTTTGATAATTTCTATATAAATAAAATTAAATATACTTTATTGATTTCGAAAGTTATTCTTATGTGCAGTCGTGGCCGAGCGGTTAAGGCGATGGACTAGAAATCCATTGGGGTCTCCCCG
>CM043120.1:16747919-16753526 GCA_023701765.1 Hylyphantes graminicola | reverse complement strand
TTTTCAATTCTATTGTAAACAAGCAGGGTACGAATGGCTGCGTAATTTATTAAAAAGAAAGTTTTAAAAGGTGGCAGATCGTGGCCGAGTGGTTTAAGGTCGTTGTTTGAGCTGAGAAATCCATTGGGGTCTCGCCGCGTGGTTCGAATCCTGCCGGCTGCGTATGTTTCTTGATAATTAGAGCATTAAAAAAAAATTATTGTTCATTGGATTTCCGAATTGTTCTAAAATACTATCAGTCCGTGGCCGTAGGCGATAAAGGCGATGGACAAGAAATCCATAGGGGGCTCCCCGCGCAGTTCGAATCCTGCCGGTGGCTGCGTATGTCTTGATAATTTCTATAGAAAATAAAATTAAATATACTTCATTGATTTCTCGAAAGTTAGAGACTATCTGATGTCTACTGAGTTACGTGGTCCGGAGCGGTTTTAAGGCGAAGGACTAGAAATCCATTGGGGTTCTCCCCGCTCGAGGTTGAGCGTGAGCAATCCTGGCCGACTGCGATTCTTTTTCAATTAATATTGAGTAAAACATGCCAGGTAACGATTGTGTGTTCTTAATTATTTAAAAAAACTGTTTAAGAATGGCCAGTCGTGGCCGAGTGCGTTATTAAAGCGATGGACTTGAAATCCATTGGCGGTCAACCCCGCGCAGTGTTCGACGCGATCCTGCCGACTTGCGTAACTTTTTCACAATTACCAATTGTAAACCAGTGCAGGTACGAATTGGTGCTTAATTATTAAAAAAACTGGTTATAAATGGGCAGGTCGTTGGCCGAGTGGTTTAAGGCGATGGACTAAAATCCATTGGGGTCCTACCCCCGCGCAGGTTCGAATCCGCCGACTGGATGCGTTTTTTTCGACAATTCTATTGTAAAACATGCAGGTAACGATGTGGCTGCTTTAAAATTATTAATAAAGAAAGTTTAATTATGGGCAAGTCGTGGTCCGTTGTGGATTAAGGCGATGGCACTGATGAAATCCATTGGGGTCTCCCGCGTAGGTTCGAATCCTGTACCCCCGAGGCTGCGTATTGTTTTGGATAATTTCTATATAAAAAAATTATATTTTCATTGATTTCGAATGTTCTAATACTGTGGCAGAATCGTGTGGCCGAGCGGTTAAGGCGTGGTGGACCTCGAAATCCATTGGGGGTCTCCCCGCGCAGGTTTCGATTCCTGCCGGAAACCTTGTCGTTTTTCAATTTCTATTGTAAACATTCGTTCAGGTACGATGGGAACTAAATTAGTAGCGGGGGGAGAGAAAAGATTTTAAATGGGCAGTCGTGGTTAAGGCGATGGACTTGAAATCCATAGGGGTCTCCCCGCGTAGTTTTCGAAATCCTGCCGACTGTGCCTTTTATTTTTTCAAATCTTATTGTAAACATTCAGGTTACGATGGGAAACTTAAAATAGAGTAAAAAGAAAGTTTAAATGGCACAGACTCGTGGTTAAGGCCGCATGGACTGTGAGGATCCTATTGGGGTCTCCCCGCGTAGGTTCGAATCTTGCCCGACTGGCGTATGTTTTTGGATAATTTTCTTTTCTATATTAATAAAATTAAATATACTTCATGTGATTTCGAAAGTTTAATTCTGATGTCAGTAGGCGTGGCCGAGCAGTTAAGTGGTGGAATAGAAATCCATTGGGTCTCCCCCGCGCAGGTGTCGTAAATCTCTCACCTACACTCCAGCTGTTTTTTTAATTATTTTCTAAACAAGGGGCAAGTACGATGGGAGTTTATTTAGGTCCAAATAACCTTTTCGAATCAGCTATGGTCGGATGGGGCGAGTGGTTTAAAGGCGATGGACTTGAATATTCCATTGGGGTCACCCCGCGCAGGTTCGAATATATGCCGACTGCGTTTTTCAATTCAATTGGTAAACAATGCAGTGTACGAATTGGTGCTTAATTATTAAAAAAAAAAAACGTATTGGTTTTAAATGGGCATGTCGTGGTCCGAGTGGTTGAGAAGAAAGGGCGATGAGCTAGAAATTCCGTATTGGGGTGCTCCCGGCGCAGTGTTCAGAATCCTGCCGACTGTGTTTTTCCAATGTTCTATTCCTAAACATGCAGTGGTACGAATTTGTGCTTAATATATTAAAAAAAACTGTTTTAACAATGGGGCAGTCGTCGCCGTGGGAGTGGTTAAGGGCGATGGACTTGAACTCCATTTGGGGTCACCTCCGCGCAGGTTCGAATGGCCGTGCCGACTGCGTTTTTTAATTCAAGTTGTAAACATGAAGGTACGATTGGTGCTTAATTATTTAAAAAAACTGGTTCTTAATATGGGCAGTCGTGGCCGAGTGGTTAAGGCGATGGACTAGAAATCCAATTTGAGGTGTTCCTCCCCGCGCAGTGTTCGAATCCTCGCCGAGTCGCGTCCTGCGTATTTCAATTCTATTGTAAACATGCAGGTACGATGGCTTGCTTATAATTATTAAAAAGAAAGTTTAAATGGGCAGTCTTGGCCGGTGGTTAAGGCGATTGGACTTGAAATCCATTGGGTTCTCCCCGCGTAGGATTCGAAATCTGCCGGCTGCGTATGTTTTGATAAGATTCTATAAAAAAAATTTAGTATTTCATTTGATTATGTATGGTTCTAAGTACTGGTGCACCGTGTCGTGGCCGTAGCGGTTAAGGCGATGTTACATAGAAATCCCATTGGCGTCTCCCCATCGCAGGTTATCGAATCTGGCCGACTAGGGGGGTGGTTTTTTAATTATTATCTAAACAATGCAAGTACGATGGAGTTATTTTGTCCAAAAACCTTTTCGAATAAGCAGATCGTGGCGAGTGGTATACGGCGATGGACTAGAAATCCATTGGGTCCCTCCCCCGCGCAGTTACTAATCCAGCCGGACTGCGTTTTTCCATCTAAATGTAAACATGCATGGTACGATTGGTGCTTAATTCACACATAAAAAAACTGTTTATAAAAGGCACTGTGAGATCGAGATGAGATCTGAGTGTTAAGAGGCGATTGGACTTGAAATCCATTGTGGTCACCCCGCGCAGGTTCGAATCCTCCGACTGCGTTGTTCAAATAGAGTCCAATGTGACGAACATGCAGTACATTGGGCTAATTTATTTAAAAAAACTGGTTTAAATGCAGACGTCGTTTCCGAGCGTTAAGCGATGGACTCTGAAAATCCATTGGGGTCACCCGCGCAGGTTCGAATCCTGCCGGCAGCGTTTTTTTAATTTCAATGTGAAACATGAAGGTACGATTGGTAGCTTAATTATTCAAAAAACTGGTTGATCTCTATGGCTGGATAGGTGATTCCGTGGCCGAGTGGTTAAGGCGATGGACTAAAATCCATTGGAGTCTCCTCCGCGCAGGTTCGAATCCGCCGACTGCGTATTTCAATTCTATTGTAAAAACTGCTCTCTCGCGATGGCTGCTTATACTTATTTAAAAAGAAAAGGTTTTAACTGGCATCTATGGCCGAGTGGTTAAAGGCGAAGACTTGAAATCCATTGGGTCTCCGCGCGGCCTTAGCGGTTCTGACAGCCCGGCTGCGTTATGTTTTGATAATTATCTATAAAAAAAAAATTATCTTTCATTTTGATTATGTATGTTCTAATACTGTGCAGTTCGTGGCCGAGCGGGTTAAGGCGATTTTACTAGAAATCCATTGGCGTCTCCCCGCGGCAGGTTCGAGGATCCCTGCCGGCTGCGTTTTGCAATTCTATTGATAAACATTCAGGTACGATGGGAGCTAAATAAGTAAAAAGAAAGTTTAAGATGGGCAGGGGGAGCTCGGATGGCCGATTGGTTGAGGCGTGTGCGTAATGGACTCGAAATCCAATTGGGGTCTCCCCGCGGCAGTTTCGAATCCTGCCGACTGCGTTTGTTCAATTCTATTGTAAACATTCAGGTACGATGGGAGCTAAATAAGTAAAAAAGAAAGTTTAAGTGGGCAGTCGACTAGGGCCGAGTGGTTAAGGGCGATGGACTCGAAAATCCTATTGGGGTCTCCCCGCGCAGGTTCGAATCCTGCCGACTGCGTTTTCAATCAATTGTAAACATGCAGGTTACGATTGGTGCTTAATTATTAAAAAAACTGGTTTCAATGGGCAGGGGAGTCGTGGCCGAGTGGTTAAGGCGATGGACTAGAAATCCATTGGGGTCTCCCCGCGCAGGTTTCGAATCCTGCCGACTGCGTTTTTCAATTCTATTGTAAACATGCAGGTACGATGGCTGCTTAATTATTAAAAAGAAAGTTTAAATGGGCAGTCGTGGCCGAGTGGTTAAGGCGATGGACTTGAGGGACGTAATCCATTGGGGTCTCCCCGCGTGGGCGCCAGGTTCGAATCCTGCGGCTGCGTAGTCTTGACCCGCCTAATTTCTATATAAATAAAGGGGGGGGATTAAATATACTTCATGATTTCGAAAGTTATTCGATGTGCAGTCGTGGCCGAGCGGTTAAGGCGATGGACTAGGGGTGAAATCCATTGGGGTCTCCCCGCCCAGGTTCGAATCCTGCCGGCTGCGTATGTCTTGATAATTTCTATATAAATAAAATTAAATATACTTCATTGATTTCGAAAGTTATTCTGATGTGCAGTCGTGGCCGAGCGGGTAAGGCGATGGACTAGAAATCCATTGGGGTCTCCCCGTGCAGGTTTCGAATCCTGCCGACTGCGTTTTTTAATTATTTTCTAAACATGCAAGTACGATGGGAGTTTATTTTTGTCCAAATACCTTTCGAATAAGCAGTCGTGGCCGAGTGGTTAAGGCGATGGACTAGAAATCCATTGGAAGGGGTATCTCCCCGCGCAGGATCGAATCCTGTCCGACTGCGTTTTTCAATTCTATTGTAAACATGCAGGTACGATTGGTGCTTAATTATTAAAAAAACTGGTTTAAATGGGCAGTCGTGGCCGAGTGGTTAAGGCGATGGACTTGAAATCCATTGGGGGATTTTCACCCCGCGCAGGTTCGAATCCTGCCGACTGCGTTTTTCAATTCAATTGTAAACATGCAGGTACGATTGGTGCTTAATTATTAAAAAAACTTGTTTAAATGGGCAGTCGTGGCCGAGTGGTTAAGGCGATGGACTAGAAATCCATTGGGGTCTCCACGCGCAGGTTCGAATCCTGCCGACTGCGTTTTTCAATTCTATTGTAAACATGCAGGTACGATGGCTGCTTGTAATTATTAAAAAGAAAGTTTAAATGGGCAGTCGTGGTCGAGTGGTTAAGGCGATGGACTTGAAATCCATTGGGGTCTCCCCGCGTAGGTTCGAATCCTGCCGGCTGCGTATGTTTTGATAATTTCTATATAAAAAAAATTATATTTCATTGATTTCGAATGTTCTAATACTGTGCAGTCGTGGCCGAGCGGTTAAGGCGATGGACTAGAAATCCATTGGGGTCTCCCCGCGCAGGTTCGATTTTTGCCGACTGCGTTTTTTAATTATTTTCTAAACATGCAAGTACGATGGGAGTTTATTTTGTCCAAATACCTTTCGAATAAGCAGTCGTGGCCGAGTGGTTAAGGCGATGGACTAGAAATCCATTGGGTTCCTCCCCGCGCAGGTTCGAATCCAGCCGACTGCGTTTTTCAATTCTATTGTAAACATGCAGGTACGATTGGTGCTTAA
>CM043120.1:16720419-16735419 GCA_023701765.1 Hylyphantes graminicola | reverse complement strand
TTCCGACTGCGTATGTTTTGATTAATTTACGTATATTAATAAAAATAAATTATACTTCATTGATTTTTGAAAGTTATTCTAATGTGCAAGTCGTGGCCGAGCGTGTTAAGGGCGATGGACTAGAGAATCCATATTGGGGTCTCCCCCGCAGGTTCGAATTCCTGCCGACTGCGTTTTTTTAATTATTATTCTAAACATGCACTTACGATGGGAGTTTATTTAGTCCAAATACCGTTCGAATAAGCAGTCGTGGCCGAGTGGTTAAGGCGATGGAACTAGAAATTCCGTTGGGGTCTCCCCGCGTAGGTTCGAATCCTGCCGGCCTGCGTATGTTATTGATAATTTCTATATAATAAAATTAAATATACTTCATTGATTTCGAAAGTTATTCTGCTGTGCAGTTCGTGGCCGAGCAGGTTAAGCGATGGAAATAGAGAATCCATTGGGTCTTCCCCGCAGCAGGTTCGAATCCTGCCGACTCGCGTTTTTTAATTATTTTCTAAAACATGGCCAAGTACGATGGGAGTTTCTTTAGTCCAAATAGATACCTTTCGAATAAGCAGTCGTGGCCGAGTGGTTAAAGCGATGGACTTGGAAATTCCCATTTTTGGGGGGGATTCACCCCCCCCACCCGCGCAGGGTTCGAATCCTGCCGACCTGCTTTTTTCAATTCAATTGTAACATGCAGGTACGATTGGTGCTTTAATTATTAAAAAAACTGGTTTAATTTTGCAGTCGTGGCCGAGTGGGTTAAGGCGATGGACTAGAAATCCATTGGTCTCCCCGCGCAGGTTCGAATCCTGCCGACTGCGTTTTTCAATTCTATTGTAAACATGCAGGTACGATGGCTGCTTAATTATAAAAAAAGAAAGTTTAAAATGGGCAGTCGTGGCCGAGTGGTTTAAGGCGAATTGGACTTGAAATCCATTGGGGTCTCCCCCGCGTAGGTTCGAATCCTGCAGGCTGTCCGTATGTTTTGGAATAAAAAAATTTTTTTCTATAAAAAAAAATTATATTTCATTGGATACTTTTCGAATGTTCTAATTACTGTGCCTTAGAAACGGTTGCGTTGGGTGCCTATTCAGGTGTGGCTCGTCATCTGGACTGTGGTTCTAAAACACGGCGCCCCGTCGCCAATAGCCCTCCGTGTAGCTCTAGTGCGACGATAATTCAAACCAAACCAAATCTAATACTGTGGCAGACGTGGCCCGAGCGGTTAAGGCGGATGGAACTAGAAATCCATTGGGGTCTCCCCAGCGCAGGTTCGAATCCTTCCGGCTGCGTTTGTTTAGAAAATTTCATATAAAAAACATTATATTTCTTAGATTTCGGACTGTGCTAGATACTGGTGCAGGTCGTGGCCGAGCGGTTAAGGCGATGGATACTCGAACATCCATAGGGGTCTCCCCGTCGTAGTTTCGAATCCTGCCGACCTGCGATTTTTCAATTCTATTGTAAACATTTCAGGTACGATGGAAGCTAAATAAGTAAAAAAGAAAGTTTAAGTGGGCGTCGTGGCCGAGTGGTTAAAGAAGGCGATGGACTCGAAATCCCCATTGGGGGTCATCCCCCGCGCAGGTCGAATCCAGCCGACTTGCGTTTTTCAATTCATATTGTAAACATGCAGGAAGGATAGTGCCTTAATTATTTGAAAAAAAACTGGTCTAAAATGGGCAGTCGGTGGCCCGAGTGGTTAAGGCAATGGACTTGAAATCAATTGGGGTCTCACCCGACTCAGGTTCGAATCCGCCGACTGCGTTTTTCAATTCCTTAGTAAACATCAGGTACGATGGGAGCTAAATAAGTAAAAAGAAATTTTAAGTGGCAGGTCGTGGCCAGAGTGGTTAAGCGATGGACTCGAAATCCATTGGCACCCCGTGCAGGTTTTCTAATCCTTCCGACTGCGTTTTACAATTCAATTGTAAAACATGCAGGTACGATGGTGCTTAATTATTAAAAAAAAAACTGGTTTTAATGGGCAGCTCGTGGCCGAGTGGTTAAGCGCGATGGACTAGAAATCCATAGTGTCTCCCCGCGCAGGTTCGAATCCTGGCACTGCGTTTTTTCAATGTCTATTGTAAACATGCGGTACATGGCTACTTATAATTATTAAAAAGAAAGATTAAATGGGGCATCCGTGGTCGAGTGGTTTAAGGCGATGGACTAAGAAATCCATGGGGTCCCTCCCCGCGTAAGGTTCGAAACCAGCCGGCCTGCGAATGTTTTGATAATTTCTATATAAAAAAAATTATAATCATGATTTCGAAAGTTCTAAACTGTGAGATCCGTGCCGAGCGGTTAAGGCGATGGACTCGAACTCCATTGTGGTCTAACGCGCAGGTTCGATTCCTGGCCGAACTGCGTTTTTTCAATTCAATTGTATACATTCAGGTACGAGGTGAACTAAATTAGTAAAAAGAAAGTTAAATGGGCAGTCGTGGGATAAGGCTATGGACTTGAAATCCATAGGGGTCTCCCTCCGCGTAGTTTCGAATCCTGCCGACTACCTGCTTTTTTCAAATCTATTGTAAACATTCAGGTTACGATGTGCAACAAATAAGTAAAAAGAAAGTTTAAATGGCAGGTCGTGGTTAAGGCCGAATGGACAGAGATCCATTGGGGTCTCCCCGCGTAGGATTCGAATCTTGCCGACTGCGTATGTTTGAAAATTTCTATATTAATAACAATTAAATATACTTCATTGATTTCGAAAGTTATTCTGATGTGCAGTCGTGGGCCGAGCCAGTTAAGGCGATGAATAGAAATCATTGGGGTCTCCCCGCGCAGGTTTCGAATCCCAGCGACTGATTTTTTCAATTCTATTGTAAACATTCAGGTAACGATGGAGCTAATAAGTATAAAAAATTAAGTGGCAGTCGTGGCCAGAGTTGTTAAGTGCTATGACTCGAAATCCATTGGGGTCTCTCCGCGCAGGTTCGAATCCTGCCGACTGCCGTTTATTTCAATTCAATTGCAAACATAGCATGTACGATTGTGCTTAATTATTAAAAAAACTGTTTAAATGGGCAGTAGCGTGGCCGATGGTTAAGGCCGATGGAACTAGAAAATCCATTGGGTCTCCCCGCCGGTTCGAATCCTGCCGACTCGCGTTTTTCAATTCTATTGTAAACATGCAGGTACAATGCTGCTTAATTATTAAAAAGAAAGTTTAAATGGGGCATCTCGTCGGCCGAGTGGTTAAGGCGATGGACTTGAAATCCATTGGGGTCCTCCCTAACACCCGGGCGTAGGTTCGAATCCTGCCGGCTGCGTATGTTGATAATTCTATAAAAAAAATTATATTTCATTGATTTCGAATGTTCTTAATACTATGCAGGTCGTGCCGAGCGATTAAGGCGATGGACTAGAAATCCATAGGGTCTACCCCGAGCAGGTTCGAATCCTGTCCGCCCTTCGAATGTCTTGATAATTTCCTATATAAATAAAAATTAAATATACTTCATTTAATTCGAAAGTTATTCTGATGTGGGCAGTCGTGCCGAAAGCGGTTAAAGGCAATGACTAGAATCCATCTGGGGACTCCCCATCGCAGGTTTTCGACTCCTGCCGACTGCGTTTTTCAATTCTAATTTGTAAACATGCAGTACGATTGGTGCTTAATTATTAAAAAACTGGTTTAAAATGGGCAGTCTGGCCCGAGTGGTTAAGGGTCGATTGGACTTGAAATCCATTGGGTCACCCCGCGCAGTTCGAATCCTGCCCGACTGCGTATTTCAAATCAATTGAAACACAACAAGCAGGTACGATTGGGTGCTTAATTATTAAAAAAACTGGTTTAAAATGGGCATAGTAGTGGCGAGTGGTTTAAGCGATGGACTAGAAATCCATTTGGAGTCTCCCCGCGCAGCTTCGAATCCGCCGACTGCGTTTTTCAATACATGTAAAGCATGCAGGTACTATGGCTGCTTATAATTATTAAAAAGAAAGATTAAATGGGCAGTCGTGGTCGAGTGGTTTAAGAAGGCGATTTGACTTGAACTCCATTTGGGGACTCCCCCGCGCGTAGGTTCGAATCCTGCCGGCTAGCGTTATGTTTTTGATAATTATTCTATATAAAAAAATTATAATTTCATTGATTTACGAATGTTCTAATACAGTGCAGTCGTGGCCGAGCGATTAAGGCGAAGGACTAGAAATCCATAGGGTCCTCCCGCCAGGTTCGAATCCCGCGAGGCTAGCGTATGTCTTGATAATTTCTATATAAATAAAATTCAAAATAACTTCATTGATTTCGAACGGGAGTTTTATTCTGTGTGCATCGAGCCGAGCGGTTTATAAGGCGATAGGACTATAAGAAATCCCTTGGTCTCCCCGCGCAGGTTCGAATCCTGCCCGACAGCTTTTCAATTCTATTGTCAACATGCAGGTACGATTGGTGCTTAATTAATTAAAAAAACTGTTAAATGGGCAGTCCGTGGCCGAGTGGTTAAGGCGATGGACTTGAAATCCATTGGGTCACCCCCGCGCAGGTTCCGAATCCTGCCGACTGCGTATTTCAATTCAATTGTTAAACATCAGGTACGATTGGTGCTTAATTATTAAAAAAACTGGTTTAAATGGCAGGTCGTGCCGAGTGTTAAGCGATGGGACTAAAATCCATTGGGTCTCCCCAGCGTCAGGTCGAATCCCTGCCGACTGCGTTTTTCAATTCTATTGTAAACATATAAAAAAGCAGGTACTATGGCTGCTTATAATAAATAAAAAGAAAGATAAAATGGCAGATCGTGGTCGAGTGGGTAAGAGCGATGGACTTGAAATCAAATGGGTCTCCCCGCGTAGGTTTCGAATCCTGCCGCTGCGTATGTTTTGATAAATTTCTATATAAAAAAATTATATTTCATTGATTTCGAAATGTTCTACATACTGTGCAGATCGTGGCCGAGCGTTAAAGGCGATGGACTCGAAATCCATTGGGGTCTAACCGCGCAGGTTCGATTCCTGCCGAACTGCGTTTTTCAATTCTAATTGTAAACATCAGGTACGAGGGGAACTAATTTGTAAAAAAGAAAGTTTTAAAATGGGCCAGTCGTGGTTAAGGCTATGGACGTGAGATCCATAGGGGTCTCCCGCGTAGGTTCGAATCTTGCCGACGCGTATGTATTGATAATTTCTATATAATAAATTAAAAATATACTTCAATTGATTCGAAAGTGTTATTCTGATAGTGCAGTCGGTGGCCGAGTCAGTTAAGGCGATGGAATAGAAATCCATAGGGGTCTCCCCGCGCAGGTCGAATCCTGCCGACTGAGTTTTATCAATTTCTAATGTAAACATATCAGGTACGATGGAGCTCAATAAGTAAAAAGAAAATTTAAGTGGGACAGTCGTTGGCACCCGAGTGGTTAAGGCGATGGAACTCAAAACCCATTTGGGGTCTCTCCGCGGCAGGATCGAAGCGCCGACAGCGTTTTTCATTCAATTGCAAACATGCAGGTACGATTGGTGCTTAATTATTAAAAAAAACTGTTTAAAAATGGGCAGTCGTGGCCCGAGTGGTTAAGGCGCTGGACTAAGAAATCCATTGCGGTCCTCCCGCGCAGGGCGAATCCTGCCGACTGGCGTTTTACAATTCTATTGTAAACAGCAGGTACGATGGCTGCTTAAATTATTAAAAGCACGATTTAAATGGGCAGGTCAGTGGCCGAAGTTAAGGCGATGGACTTGAAATCCATTGTTGTCCTCCCCGCTAGGTTCGAAATCCTGCCGCTAGCGTATGTTTTGATAATTTTCTATAAAAAAAAACAATTATATTTCAATTGATTTCGAATGATTCTAAAACTAAACAGATCGTGGCCGAGCGATAAGGCGAATGGACCTAGAAATACATAGGGGTCTACCCTAAATCTCCCCGCGCAGGTTCGAATCCCTGCCGGCTGCGTATGTCTTGATAATCTTCCCTATAATAAATAAAATTAAATATACCTTCATTGATTCGAAAGGTTATTCTGAAGTGCAGGATCGTGCCGAGCGGTTAAGGCGATGGACTAGAAATCCATTGGGTCGCCCCCGCCAGGTCGATCCTCCGACTAGCGTTTTTTCAATCTATTGTAAACATGCAGGTACGATTGGTGCGTAATTATAAAAAACTGGTTTAAATGGCAGTCGTGGCCGATGTTAAGGCGATGGACTTGAAATCCATGGGGTCACCCCGCGCAGTTCGAATCCTGCCGACTGCCGTATTTCAATTCAATGTAAACATGCAAGGTACGATGGTGCTTAATTATTAAAAAAACTGTTTAAAAATGGCAGTCGTCGGCACGAGTGGTTAAGGCGATGGACTAGAAATCCATTGGGGTCTCCCCGCGCAGGTTCGAAATCCTGTCCGACTATGCGTTTTTCAATTCTATTGTAAACATGCAGGTAACTTGCTGCTTATAATTATTAAAAAGAAAAAGATAAATGGCAGTCTTGGTCGAGTGTTAAGGCGATGGACCTGAAAGCCATTGGGTCTCCCCGCGTAGGTCGAACCTGCCGCCTTGCGTATTTTTGTGATAATTTCTATAAAAAAAATATATTTCATTGATTTCGAATGTTCCATACTGTGCAGTCGTGGCCGAGCGGTTAAGTGCGATGGACTCGAAATCCATATGGGTCTCCCCTGCGCAGGTTCGATCCTGCTCGACTAGACTGCTTTTTTTCAAATTCTATAGTAAACATTCAGGTACGATGGGAACTAAATTAGTAAAATGAAGAGTTTAAATGGCAGTCGTGGTTAAGAGCGATGGGCTTGAAATCCATAGGGTTCTCCCCCGTAGTTTCGAATCCATGCCGACTGCTTTTTTCAAATCTATTGTAAAACATTCAGGTACGATTGGGAACTAAATAAGTAAAAAGAAAGTTTTAAATGGCAGTCGTGGATAAGGCGATGGACTTGAGATCCATTGGGGTTCTCCCCCGTAAGGTTTCGAATCTTGCCGACTCGTATTTTGATAATTTTCTATATTAATAAAATTAAATATACTTTCATTGATTTCGAAAGTACTCTGATTTGCAGATCGTGGCCGAGCATTAAGGCGATGGAATAAGGAAATCCATTGGGGTCTCCCCGCAGCAGGTCGAACCTGCCGACTGCTTTTTTAAATTATTTTCTAAAACATGAGCAAGTACGATGGGAGTTTATTTAGTCCAACTACCTTTCGAATCAGCAGTCTTGGCCGAGTGGTTAAGGCGATGGACTTGAAAATCCATTGGGTCACCCCGCGCAAGGTTCGAATCCTGCCACTGCGTTTTTCAATTCATTTGTAAACATGCATACGATTGGTGCTTTAATTATTAAAAAAACTGTTTAAATGGGGCAGTCGTTGCCGAGTGGTTAAGGCGATGGCTAGAATCCATTGGGGTCTCCCGGCGCAGGTCGAATCCTGCGACTGCTGTTTTTCATTCTATTGTAAACATCAGTACGATTGGTGCTTAATTATTAAAATAACTGTTTTAAATGCCAAAAAAGTTCTCGTCGCCGAGTGGGTTAAGGCGATGGCCTTGAAATCCATTGGGTCACCCCGCGCAGGGTTCGAATCCTGCTGACTGCGTTTTTTTTAATTCCAATTGTAAACATGCAGTACGATGTGTTAAATTATTAAAGAAACCTGGTTTAAATGGGCTGTCGTGGCCGAGTGGTTAATGCGGTGGACTAAGAAATCCATTTTGTCTCCCGGCGCAGGTTCGAACCTGCCGACTTGCGTATTTCAATTCTATTGTAAACATGGCAGGTACGATGGCTGCTTATAATTATTAAAAAGAATTGAAATGGGCAGATGCGTGCCGAGTGGGTTAAGGCGATGGACTTTGAAAATCATTGGGTCTCCCCGCGTAGGTTTCGAATCGCGCCGCTGCGTAGAATTGATAATTTTCCTATAAAAAAACTTATAAGTCATTGATTAAGTATGTTCTAATACAGTGCAAACGTGGCCGAGCGCTTAAGGCGATGTTCTAAGACATCCATTGGGTCCACCCCGCGCAGTTCGAATCCTGCCGACTATCGCGTATTTTCAATTCAATTGTAAACATGCAGGTACGATTGGTTGCTTAATTATTAAAAAAACTGGTTTAAATGGGCAGTCGGTGTGGCCCGAGTGGTTAAGCGATGGTTAGAAATCCATTGGGGTCTCCCGGCGCATGTTCGAATCCAGCCGACTATGTGTTTTTTCAAATTCTATTGTAAACATGCAGGTAGGAGGGGGGCGATTGGTGCTTAGATTATTAAAAAAACGTTTTAAATGGCAGTCGTCGCCCGAGTGGTAAGGCATGGACTTGAAATCCATTGGGGTCCCCTCCGCGCATGTTCGAACGCCGACTTATGCGTATTTTAATTCAATTGTAAAACATGCAGTACGATTGGTGCTTAATTATTAACAAAACTGGTTTTAAAGGGCAGTCGTCGACCGAGTGTTTAAGGCGATGGACTGAAATCCATTGGGGTCACCCCGCGCATTTTCGAATCCTGCCGCCTAAGCGTTTTTAATTCCATTGGAAACATGCAGGTAGTACGATTGGTGGCTTAATTATTATAAAAAACTGTTTAAATGTGCAGTCGTGGCGCGAGTGGTATAGGCGATGGACTAAGAAAACCATTGGGGTCTCCCCGCGCAAGGTTCGACATCCCTGCCGACTAATGCGTTTTTTCAATTCTATTGTAAACATGCAGGTACGATGGCTCTGCTAATGAATAAAAAAGACAAGTTTAAATGGGCATATCGTGGCCCGAGTGGTTATAGGCGATGGACTAGAAATTCCAATGGGTCTCCCCGCGCAGGTTCGAATCCTGCCGACTTGTTTGCGTTTTTTCAATCTATTGTAAACATGCAGGGACGATGGCTGCTTAAATATTAAAAAGAAAGTTTAAATGGGCAGTCGTTGCGAGTGGTTAAGAAGGCGATGTACTGAAATCCATTGATTGGGTCTCCCTCCCAGGTTCGAATCCTGACCGGCAGCGTAATGTCTTGATAATATCTAATATAAAATAAAATTAAATATACTTCAATGATTTTCGAAAGTTTATTCTGATGTGCAGTCGTCGGGCACGAGCGTAAGGCGATGGACTAGAAATCCATTGGGGTCTCCCCGCCCAGTTCGAATCCTGCCGGCTGCGTAATGTCTTGATAATTTCTATATAAATAAAAATTAAAATATACTTCATTGATTTCGAAGTTATTCTGATTGCAGTCGTGGCCGGAGCGTTAAGGCATGACCCCACCTAGAAATCCCATTGGGGTCTCCCCGCGCAGTTTCGAAATTCCTGCCGACTCGTATTTTAATATTTTCTAAACATGCAAAGTGACGATGGAGGTTTAATTTTGTCCAAATCCTTTCGAATAAGCATCGTGGCCGAGTGGTTTAAGGCGATGGACTAGAAATCCATTGGGTCCTTCCCCGCGCAGGATCGAAAACCTGCCGACTGAGTTTTTCAATTCTATGTAAACATGCAGGACGATTGAGTGCTTAATTATTAAAAAACTGGTTAAATTGGGCAGTCCCGTGGCCTAGTGGTTAAGGCGATGGACTGAAATCCATGGGTCACCCCCCGCGCAACAAGGTTCGAATCCTGCCGACTGCGTTTTTTGTCATTCAATTGTAAACAAAGCAGGTACGATTGGTGCTTAATTATTAAAAAAACTGTTAAATGCAGTCGTGCCGAGTGGGTTAAGGAGATGGACTAGAAATCCATTGGGGTCTCCCCGCGCAGGGTTCGAATCCTGCCGACTGCTTTTACAATCTATTGTACCATGCCGGTACGATGGCTGCTTATAAATATTAAAAAGAAAGTTTAAATGGCGTTCCGTGGTCGAGTGGATAAGCCGATGGACTTGAAATCCATTGGGGTCTCCCCGCTAGGTTCGAATCCTGCCGGCTGCGACGTATTTTGATAATTTCTATAAAAAAAATTATATTTCATGGATATTCGAAAGTGTCTAATACTGTGCAAGTCTGGCCGAGCTTAAGGCGATGGACTATAAATCATTTGGGGTCCATCCCGCGCAGGTTCGAATTTTGCCGACTGGGTTTTTTAATTATTTTCTAAACATGCAAGAACGATGGAGATTATTTTGTCCAAATACCTTCGAATAAGCAGTCGGGCCGGAGTGGTTAAGGCGATGGACTAGGAAATCATTGGGTACTTTTCGCGCAGGTTCGAATCCAGCCGACTGCGTTTTCAATTCTATTGTAAACATGCAGGTACGATTTGGTGCTTATTATTAAAAAAACTGGTTTAAATGGGCAGTCGTGCCGATTGGTCCAGGCGATTGGACTTGAATCCATTGGGGTTCACCCCCGCGCAAGGTTCGAATCCGCGACTCGCGTTTTTTCAATTCCATTGTAAACATGCAGGATACGATTGGTGCACTAATTATTAAAAAAACTGGTTTAAAATGGCAGTCGTGGCCGAGTGGTTAAGGCTATGGAACTAGAAATCGCATTGGGACTCCCGCGCAGGTTCGAATCCTGCGACTGCGTTTTTCAATTCAATTGTAAACATGCAGGTACGATGGCTGCTCATAATTATTACAAAGAAAGTTTAAATGGCAGGTCGTGCCCGAGTGGTTAAGGCGATGGACCTTGAAATCCATTGGGTCCTCCCCGCGCAGGTTCGAATCCTGCCGGCTGCGTTTGTTTTGAAAATTACTATAAAATAATTATAATTTCATTGATTTCGACTGTTCTAATACTGTGCAGTCGTTTCCGAGCGGTTAAGGCGATGGTTCTCGAAATCCATTGGGGTCTCCCCGCGCAGTTCGCGATTCCTGCCGAACTGCGTTTTTCAATTCTTTTGTAAACATTCAGGTACGATGGAACTAAAATAAAAAGAAAGTTAAAAAATGGCAGTCGTGTTAAGGCGAATGGACATGAAATCCATTGGGGTCTCCCCGCGTAGGTTCGAATCCTGCCGAACCAGCGTATTTTTGATAATTTCTATATTAAATAGAAATTAAATAACTTCATTGACTTTGAAAGTTATTATAATGTGCAGTCCGTGGCCGAGCGGTTCAGCGATGGACTAGAAAATCCATTGGGTCATCCCCGCGCAGGTTCGAATCCTGCCGACTTCGTTTTTTTATTATTTTCTAAACATGCCCTTACGATGGATTTATTAGTCCAAAATACCCGTACGAATAATGCAGACGTGGCCGGAGTGGTTAAGGCGATGGTCAGAAATCCGTGGGGTCTCCCCGCGTATGTTCTAATCGCTGCCGGCTGCGTATGTTTGATAATTGCTATATAAATTAAAATTTTAAATATACTTCATTGAATTCGATAGTTATACAGATGTGCAGTCGTGGGCGAGCAGTTAAGGCGATGGAATAGAAATCCATTGGGGTCTCCCCGCGCAGGTTCGAATCCTGCCGACTGCTTTTTTAATTATTTTCTAAACATGCAAGTACGATGGGATTTTCTTTATCCAAATTACCTCGAATAAGCCGTCGTGGCCGAGTGGTTAAAGCGATGGACTTGAGAATCCATTGGGTCACCCCGCCGCGGTTCGAATCCACCACTACTGCTTTTTCAATTCAATTGTAAACATGCAGGTACGATTGGTGCTTAATTATGAAAAAAACTGGTTTAATTTTTGCAGTCGTGGCCGAGTGGTATAAGGCGATGGACAGAAAACCATTGAGGGTCTCCCCGCCAGGTGTCGAATCCCTGCCCGACTGCGTTTTTCAATTCTATTGTAAACATGCAGGGTACGATGGCTGCTTAAATAAAAAAAGAAAGTTTAAATGGGCAGTATCGTGGGCCGAGTGGTTAAAGGCGATGGACTTGAAATCCATTGGGGTCTCCCCGCTAGGTTCGAATCCTGCCGTCTGCGTATGTTTTTGATAATTTCTTCTATATAAAAAAATATAATTTCATGATTTCGAATGTTCTAATACTGGTGCACTCGTGGCCGAGCGGGTTAAGGCGATGACTCGAAATACCATGGGTCTCCCCGCGCAGGTTTCGATTCCTGCCGACAGCGTTTTTTCACTTCTATTGTAAACATTCAGTACTATTGAACTAACTTAGTAAAAAAGAAAGTTTAAGATGGTCAGTCGTGTTAAGGCGATGGACTTGAAATCCATAGGGGTCTCCCCGCGTAGTTTCGAATCCTTGCCGACTGCTTTTTCAAATCTATTTGTAAACATTTCAGGTACGATGGAACTAAATAAGTAAAAGAAAGTTTAAATGGTCAGTCGTGGGTAAGGCGATGGACTTGAGATCCATTGGGTCCTCCCGCGTAGGTTCGAATCTGCCGACGCGATTTTGATAATTTCTATATTAATAAAATAAATATACTTTATAAATTGATTTCGAAAAGTACTTTCTGATGTCATCGTGGCCGAGCAGTTAAGGCGATGGAAAAGAATTCCATTTGGGTCTCCCCGCGCAGGTTCGAATGAATCCTGCCGACTGCGTTTTTTAATTATTTTCCTAAACATGCAAGTAGATGGGAGTTTTATTTAGTCCAAATACCTTTCGAATCAGCAGTCGTTGGCCGAGTGGTTTAAGGCGATGGACTTGAAATCCATTGGGGTCACCCCGCGCAGGTTCGAATATTGCCGACTTGCGTTTTTCAGATTCAATGTAAAAACATTCCGGTACGATTGGTGCTTAATTATTATAAAAAACTGGTTTAAAATGGGCCAGATCGTGCCGAGTGTTTAAGGCGATGGCTAGAAATCCATTGGGTCTCCCGGCGCAGGTCGAATCCTGCGACTGTTTTTTTCAAATTCTCTTGTAAACCTGCAGGTACGATGGCTGCTTAATTAATTAAAAAAACTGTTTAAAATAGGCAGTCCCGTCCGCCGAGTGTTAAGGCGATGGACTTGAAATCCATTGGGTACCCCGCGCAGGTTCTAATCCTGCCGACTGCCTTTTTAATTCAAAAGTAAACATGCAGGTACGATTGGTGCTTAATTAATTAAAGAAAACTGGTTTAAAAAATGTGCAGTCGTGGCCGAGTGTTAATTCGATGGACTAGAAATCCATTTTGGGTCTCCCCGCGCAGTTCGAATCCTGCCGACTGCGTATTTCAATTCTATTGAAAACATGCAGTACGATGGCTGCTTAAAAATATTAAAAGCAAGATTAAATGGCAGTCATGCCGAGTGGTTAAGCGATGGACTTGAAATCCATTGGTCTCCCCGCGTATCGAACCTGCCGGCTTGCGTATGTTTTGATAAATTCTATACAAAAAAAATTATATTTCAATTGATTAAGTTATGTTCTAATACTGGGCAGATCGTGGCCGAGCGGTTAAGGCGATGTTCTAGAAATCCATTGGCGTCTCCCCCGCAGGTTTCGAATCCTGCCCGGCTGCGTTTTTGCAAATCTATTGTAAACATTCAGGTACGATGGGAGCGAAATAAGTAAAAAGAAAGTTTAAGTGGCAGTCGAGGCCGAGTAGGATAAGGCGAATGGACTCGAAAACCATTGGGTCACCCCAGCGAATTTTCGAATCCTGGCCAACTGCGTTTTTTTTCAATTTCATTGTAAGAAACATTCAGGTACATGGAGCTAAATAAGTAGTAAAGAAAAGTTTAATGGGCATCGTGGCCGATGTTTAAGAGCTATGGACTCGAAATCCATTATGGGTCTCCCCCGCGCAGGTTCGAAACCTGCGACTTGGTTTTATGGGAATTCAATTGACACACATGCAGGTCACGATTGGTGCTTTAATTTATTAAAAAAACTGTTTCAATGGGCAGGATCGTGGCCGAGTGGTTAAGGCGAAGGACTAGAATCCAATGGGTCTCCTCCCCGCGCAGTTCGAATCCTGCCGACTGCGTTTTTTCAATTCTAATGTAAACATGCAGTACGATGCTGCTTTAATTATTAAAAAGAAAGTTTAAATGGGAAAGATGTGGCCGAGTGGTTAAGGCGATGGATCTTTGAAATCCATTGGGGTCACCCCGCCCAGTTTCGAATCCTGCCGGCTGACGTAGGATCTTGATAATTTCAATTGAAAAGAAAATTAAATATAATTCCATTGATAACGAAAAGTAATTCGATGTGCCAGTCGTGCGAGCGGTTAAGGCGATGACTAAGAAATCCATTGGGGACTCCCCGCCCAGGTTTACGAATCCTGCCGGCAGACGTATGTCTTGATAATTTCTATTATAAATAAAATTAAATAATACTTCATTGATCGAAAGTTATCTCTGATTGTGCAGTCGTGGCCGCGTCGGGTACGGCGGATGGACCTAGAAATCCAATTGGGTCTCCCCGCGCAGGATCGAACCTAGCGCGGGGAGACCCCAATGGATTTCTATTCCATCGCCTTACCCGCTCGGCCACGACTGCACATCAGAAATAACTTCGAAATCAATGAAGTATATTTAATTTATTTATATAGAAATTATCAAGACATACGCAGCCGGCAGGATTCGACCCTGGGCGGGGAGACCCCCAATGGATTTCTAGTCCATCGCTTAACCGCTCGGCCAACGACCTGCACATCGAAAAACTTCCGAAAACAATGAAGTATATTTAATTTTATTTATATAGAAATTATCAAGACTACGCAGCCGGCAGGATTCGAACCTGGGCGGGGAGACCCCAAATGGTTTCAAGTCCATCGCCTTAACCACTCGGCACGACTGCCCATTTAAACTTTCTTTTATAATAATTAAGCAGCCATCGACCTGCATGTTATAACAATAGAATTGAAAAACGCAGTCGGCAGGATTCGAACCTGCGCGGGGAGACCCCAATGGATTTCTAGTCCATCCGCCCTTAAACCACTCGCCCACGACGGCCCATTGAAACCATTTTTTAATAATTTTTTTTAAGCACCAATCGTACCTGCATGTTTACAATTGAATGAAAAACGCAGTCGGCAGGATCGAACCTGCGCGGGAGACCCCCAATGGATTTCGAGTCCATCGCCTTAACCACTCGCCACACCGCCCACTAAAACATTCTTTTTACTTATTCGCTCCCATCGTACCTGAATGTTTTACAATAGAATTGAAAAACGCAGTTGGCAGGATTTCGAACCTGCGC
>CM043120.1:16672919-16690419 GCA_023701765.1 Hylyphantes graminicola | reverse complement strand
CAAACGCAGCCGGCAGGATTCGAACCTGCGCGGGGAGACCCCAATGGATTTCTACAGTCGCTCGAAAAAATGTCCGAGTACCGTAACCACTGCAAATTTTTTTCAAAAACACGAAACGACATACATGAAAAGTTGTCGAAACAAAAAATGATTTAGCGATGAGGAATGGCTTCGACGGGCGTACACAACACCCGAGAGATGCCTTGAACAGCCCAATGACGATGACAACGGTCCGATTCACACAGATTACAATGCTTGTCAAAAGTTTTTTCCAACTTGAAAAATTTCACCTTTGGAGGCAGAGTGTCTCTCATTTGTCGAAGACGATAATAGGTCGCACGGTCCGTGTGAATCAATTCCCCAACCTTCATGGTTCGAATACTTGAAGACACTGCATTCGTCACGACGCTCCATCTGCTTGTGGTATACCTTGCATACTTTAAGTCCTCTTGCTGGTTGTCTCTATTCATCCTCACACACTTCATAGCATCCAGGGTTGTTGTTTGACAAGACTTGGGCTGCATGTTGTGCTTCTAGGGTGGCTGACACGTTAGTGGCACCCAGATATTGGACAGTGCCCAGTGGAAGCAAAGGAAACAGGTAGTTGTACGTGGCAATGTCCATACATCCAACGATACCCTCTACCCAAATATCTTGACATTCCAAATACTTGGTGTGAAACTCTCCGATGTATCGTTCCATGTCCCACACGGGAACGACGAAAGCTTCGCCCGGTTGTTCCTCTTTCACGTCGACGAATGGGTTGGCAGGCAAAGACATGTTCAATAAAACATCTTGCATGGAAAAGTAACAGGTTGAGGGGTCTGGTTCCACGGTAAACACAACCGAAGGCTCGTGGACGGACACGAAAGCAATCTTGGACGGCAAACACTTTTTGTTGATCCACATGAACGAACAAGTTGCAACGTAGTCGACCGCCGACATCTTTTTGACGACGAATATAACAACGAAGGAAATTTCAAAAACAGAATCTCAATGTATAAGACTCTAGTAAACTCTTGTGGCATGAAGAGTGTGTCTGGCTTATATACCCACTAGGAAAAAAAAAAAAAAAATTTTTTTTTTCATTACTTTACTCAATGGTTCTTTTAGTCTTGGTATCAATTGTCTGGTGGCACTTTCCAAAATTCTGGTTACCAAACTTGAATCATGCTCTGATGGGAAAAAGGTTCTGATGGAATCCTCTCGGTTAAAAAGTTTCCCTCCAGACTTTGATGACCAATCTCGTGGTACATGCGTTTCAAGAGTTTTTTTTTTTGTTAAGGCCGTCTCCTTGTTTCTCTTGCACCCACCAACGTTGGCATTTACACTTTACCAGAAAAATGGGGTCAAAGGATGCATCGAATGCATCCTTTGACCCCATTTTTAAGGGTGTTTCAATCAAAACACTATGCGAACATTTATTTCAGTGAATAATTGACAGGAGCCTCTTGTTCTGGCTCTTCATAAAAAATTTGAACGGGTGGAAAGTCTTTTGGGTTTCCAAATATTGTTTTGCTAGAAGCCGGATTTAAAATTAAATTGGATGGTTGATTTAAAAAGGACAAGTCCAGATCTGGGAGGGTGGATTTTTGAAATGGATCGTCGCCAAAAGATATGTTTGAAAAAAAGTTGTCGACAAAGTCTGCCACACTTTTTCCCGATGGTTCTTCTACCATTTCCAAGCTATTGAAATCCATTTCTGGCACTTGCAAGGCTTTTTCTGGCAGTTGTACGATTTCAGGCTGTGTTGGAAGAGTGGGTTCTGGGACGACGACTGGGGTTGGAGTGGGTTCTGGGACGACTGGAGTGGGTTCTGAGGCTGGAGAACAATTCTTTTTGGGAATTTTATAATCCCCCCAAGGTGATTTACGTTTCTTTGGTGGGCAGGGCGGCGGCGGCGGCATCATCGTCGAGGGTGGTGGCGGCATCGTCGGTTCTTCAGATTCGCGGCAGGGTGTCGGAGGTGGCACGTTGTATTCCGCCTGCTGCGTACAATATCGTCTGCAGGCATCGAATGGAGTGGCTCCTTGAAAAAGATAGTTTGAAGAGAGGACGTCCAAAGCAAAGATGGTCTTTTGGACGGCCACCAACACGTATCGGGTGTTTTTTGGAACGAGGTAGGTGCCGTGTGGAGGGAGAACGTATCGGTCGTAAAACAACTGATAATTCTCTGGCAAATGTCGCCTCATTCGTTCCTGGACAGGGATCGTGGAATTCTTGGGCAGCACGAAACAGAGCATGGCCGCATTGGACGTCTGGATGACGTGCTGCTCGTCCTCGGCCACCAACCAATTGCCGAAAGTGAAGCCCTTCTTGACCAGGAACATGTTGTGGAGTTTAAACAGCAAACAGACGTTGGAGTTGCTCAAACTCCGAGACGGATCTCTTCTGAGACGACGGCCGATGGCATCCCAAGCGCGGTCGAGTTGCCGCGAGTCGAACGGCACTTCTCCGAGGACGGCATGAAGACAAAACTTGAGATGTTCGAGTCCTTTGCCTTTGACGAAAGTGTTTGGGTCCAAGGGCTTGTGGTAGATGCGATCACCCTCTCCGGTAATGTGTGACACGTAGGCCATGACTTGTAGGAGATGGGCTAACCAATAATCCTTGGAAGAGTCCAAAGCTGCCACATTGTCGACGGGTCGAGGAAAGATGCAGTCTGAACGAGAAGACATGTTTGCAGAATGAAGTGGAGATGGGGCAGACCCTCCTCTATATATACTGCTGGTCCTGTGACGTCATTTATCTAATCAGCTCAAGAATCTGGGAAGTCAAAGTAAGCAAATCTGGAAGTAAGAAAAGTCAATCTTGAAATGATACGTTGTAAAAGAGTAGGCGTCGCATCAACGTTGTAAACTATCAGAGCAAGCACAACTGATGAAGCAGAGAGTGTGGTGATGAGCTTATATAGGACAAAGAAAAAATTTTTTTTTTTTTTTTCTAGCTCTCGTAGTCTCTTTTCCTTTTGACTTGTGCAGCTAGTTTCTATTTTTTCATTTTGTGTTCATAGCGTAGATATCCTTTCGCTTTCATCCAATCGTGGGCAAACACATATTGCAAGACTTTTGCATCTTCTCGAGACTCTGTTGAATATCCTTTCACAAGTGGTATTGTTTTTAACCAATCTTGGATAAACAAACTGTAAAAGGGATTCTTCTACCAGTTGCCGGTAATGTTTATAACCATTCTCGGGGGATCGGTAAAAAACTTTATCGGTACACTTGTCAAAGTCTCTGGGTGAAAATTTCAAAATAGTTTTACGCCAACGTTGGTGAAAAGTCGTTTCCAAAAAAAACCCTCGAGGGACGATTGCATTTGTTTTGCAATCGTCCCTCGAGGATTTTTTTTGGGCCCCATGGCTATTATTAATAATTCCAAAAGATGACGGCTCGGCACATGGGACAAGAGTTTCTAGTTTCCAACCATTTAAAGATGCAGTCTTCGCAAAAGACGTGGCGGCAGGTCGTCAAGCGAACTTGCAGAGAAATGGTCTGCTCGAAACACACTGGGCAGGTCACAGTCGACTGGAAATACCGATTGGGCCAAGTGTGCCTCATCAGAGCATTCCAGAGCGTGTTTCCGAGTTTGAAGATGGACTCGTTGCTCAATCGAGTCTCTGGCAAGAGTTGCACGAGGTATTGGTAAATAAAGTCCAGGATGTATTCCTCCCATATCCATGCGAGCACGGGGAAACGTCTGTTTGCGTACTGGCGGGCTGCCGTCTCGACTCGACCCGCATCGAAAAACACGTCCATGTCGAAAGGGTAATACGCCAGCAGATACATGAAGGGACGGGCAGGAAACTCGTCTCGGTTGAGGAGAGTTTCCAAGATTCTCGCCTCTTCCAACACTTGAATGTCCGGAAAGGTTCCTTCCGCGACCCACAAGATGTCCGAAGCTCGAGAGAGGTATTCCGCTTCATGGGGAAATCTGCGAATCGCCTGCTGCAAGTACTGACCGTGAGCTTCCATATTGACAGAAAGAAATGATGTGAGTAGATCCCGAGAGCAACTATTTATACGATTCGGGGGGAGGGCCTATCAGATGGACTGATTTGATTGGCTGGGTGTTATCAGTTTGATCTTGTTGATATGATCTGATGATAAATTCTCGGTGGACGAACCTTTCCAACAAACAAGTATGGAAACGTTTTTATAAAACACTCGCTGAGATGATTAAAGTCAATCTCGGAGGAACCGAAGCAAAACGGGCAATACGAGTCAGTGTCTATTCCATGAATCGTACGTAAATGATGTTGGAGGTAAAACTTTAAGGACATGTCCCAATGACACACGGGACAAGTGATGCGGCACAAACTCTTTCGCTGGACATTTCTCGAAAAAAGACATTCTTTAAACTTGAATCCGCACTGACGAACTCTACAAGAATGTAACTTGTTCATGATGAACTCGCAAGCACACAACCAGAGGAGGTATAGTCAGGAGTAAAGAGTCAGAGCTTATATAGTCTACAAGAAAAAAAATTTTTTTTTTTTTTCTTCTTCTTGTAGACTCTTGTCCTTTTGACTTGTGCAGCTAGTTTCCTTCTTTTTCATTTTGTGTTCATAGCGCAAGATATCCACCTCATACAACCTTGGATATCTGTAGTCATAGTTCTTTGATTTGTAATGTTGGTGTCTTGTAGAAAATCATTAGGCAAAAGTAATTCACCAGGTTGCATTCTCAAACTTGAAAGCCTTCACTACACTACGAACCGAATCTTGGTTATGCATCATCTGGCAAGTCACGTCATAAAGATCACGTGTCATCTGATAAGAGTCACGTGTCTTTTGATAAGCATCGCATATAAAAAGGCCCCCCGGAAAACTTTTTCGCTTCATTTCACCATGGAGTATACTGTCGTAGCCACGTCTCATTTCATCTGCCATCACGGAACATTCAAAATGTTTCGTTTGTATCTCGCCCGCCTGCATGGACCGCCCATCGTCATCAAGTCCGATGAAGACTTGCTGCAATTTCAATTCAACGACATCCAACGGGACTACAACAGCCCGTGGACTTTAAATAGTTTTTCGTATCCGGACAATTCCATTCCACGAGATGCCCTCGTCTACACCATCAGGGACATTGATCAATTTTTACCGCTGGCTGCCCGAATCATCGCCGATTACAACAAACCCGTGGCATGCGTGGACACGGCGACATTTTACGCCTTGATCAACGCATTGCCGAAAGAGTTTGATCTGGGATTCATCCGTCCATCCCGGATCGATTTCTCCGGGTCTTATAATCCGATGGAGCTGGGACGAAATGTCTTGCAGCAGTTGGAAGATGAACATTTTTCGGACAGAGAAAGATTGGAATTGAACGACGACGACGATGATGTTGTCATCTTGGACGAGTAAGTTTCATGCTCTCTCATGAAACCCAAAAAAATTGAGAAGTGGGACCCATTAAATGGTCCCACTTCTCAATTTTTTTGGGTTTCATGTGTAGCCAACGTTGACTCGAATATATTTGCTTCTCTACAATCTACAAGTGTTTATCCATTCGGAAAAACCAGGAACTGTTCCATCATTGGAGATGATTTGCCGCTCATTTCTACCAAACTTGCAAACAAGGTATGACGACGGTTAAGTTCTCGCACTTGGTCAAAGCCTTCTCTAATCCAGATGCATGCCAACGCTGGCTTGGTTCACTCGAAACAGTTGGAAAAAAGGCGTCTAAGCGTACCTCTTGGCGAAATGGTTAAAGCTTTTCTTTGCCAAGGCAGGCAATATCCAAAAACCCTCCAGTTGGACTCGACCATCAGCTCCTATCAATGCTTGCCATGGTGGGATCCTCGGGAAAGTTGAAACCACATGAAGCTGGTAACTACAAAAAGAGACAGAGAAGTTGGAGAGTCAAGAGTATATATAGGATCTATGAAAAAAAAAAAATTTTTTTTTTCTATACTCTATATAACCCTCTTGCCTTTCATATTGATAGCACTGTCCAGTCTTGATACAATGTTTACGTTTCCAGTCTTGGATATATTGTTTGCAAGATTATGTTTGAACGATTCTGTTTGAGTGGGGCTGGGCAACCCATCAACAATCTTGAAACTAGCTGTCAATCTTTGTTATTTGGACTAAAACTATCAAGTGCTTCCAATGGGCGATAGAGGGCGCTGCATGCGTTTCTGGAAGAGTATAAAAGGAGAGGGTTCGTCAAGCATACGCTCATTATTTGCTCTCAGTCTGATTGTTACACACGAGTCTCTCCACTCTTTTTGCCCAAACATCATGTACGATTTCGTCGCAGTTGCCGAGTTCATGTTCCTGCAGGGAGTCCTCGTCCCGCTCCGGGTATTTTTCACAAGTACCCGAAATCCTGACAAATCAATCTTGTTGGAAGCGGACTTGGACACGCTGCAGATGACCTACGCAGACGTGCGGAGAAACTTGAAAATGTCGCCTCATCTCTTCAGCGGATCCCATCAAAGACTGCCGCCGACCTCCCATCATCTGACGTGCCACGTCGACCACCTGTCAACTTACTTGGGTGGAAAATTCACCCAAGACTATCTACGGGAGGCCTGGCACGAGCCCCGCATCGTCTGCCTGGACTCGGCCACACACAATTTGCTGTTGGGCTTAATGTCCAACGTCACCCTTCTGAACGAGCAGCTCCGACAGGACATCATGCCATTGGACTTGAGTAAAAAAGCTGCTCGTTCATTGAACACAAAATTTGGACTCGAGCCCTACTGGGACGAATAAATTATGTATATAACTTGTAAAAAAATATTTGTAATAAACGTGTGTTGTATTTCTTGTGTTGTATTTTTTAATAAAACCAAAAAAATATCGACAAAGTATGCCATCTTCCCAGTGAGAAAGATGGCATACTTTGTCGATATTTTTTTGGTTTCAATATTTAGCCAACGTTGAATAAGAGTTTTGTATACTTTGCTAGTGAATACTGGATGAAAAAATAAACTTACCCTTTGGGAAGAAAACAAAAGTTTCTGGGATCAATCTTGGCTTTTCCGAATAAACCAGCTTTACCGACAGATTTCCCGATGAGGTTTTCTTTGAAAAAGTTTTCTTGACAAAGACGAATCGGTTCAAACTTCAAGGCTTGTAGCAAATTGTGTCCAGTGTCTTGTAACTTGGTGAGCAAATTTCTAACCAGCAACAAATTGTTTCGTTTCAGTCAGCAATGGAAAAGTCTTTGTGAACACAACAACAGAGTGAACAAGACCTGCAAGACATCAGCCTATATATACTAGTAAAAAAAAAAAAATTTTTTTTTCCATCCTTCTTATATATAGTCTGGTAGCTGACAAGACTCTCCTCCGTACGCTGTTAAGAAATTCTTTGTTTGACTCTGGTTCCTGTCCTAATTATGATATCGGTACGGGACAAAAAGATTCCTGCAGTACTCGTCGAGACGATTCTCTGGAGGTGTCGCATGAATACCCTGGCGCAATTTCAAAAGGTAAGAAATTCTTTGTTTGACTCTGGTTCCTGTCCTAATTATGATATCGGTACGGGACAAAAAGATTCTTGCAGTACTCGCCGAGACGAATCTCTGGATGGGTGACACGACCATCTTGGTGAAATTTGAAAAATTTGTAAAATGGTTTTCAAGCTGTGGTTCCTGTCCTAATTATGATATCGGTACGGGACAAAAAGATTCTTGTAGCACTCGCCTAGACGAATCTTTTGAGGGGTTACTCGACGGGCCTAAACCAATTTAAAGTCGTGTACCAGGGTCGGTACATGACCCCCCATAGCCAAAATATCAAAGCTCTGGAAGCATTTCTTCATGTTTTAATATTCATTGGTCACACAGGGGATGTTTATAACCATGTACCACCCTTGGTACATGTGAATTTTATCGATGGGACCCCCCAGGTCGACCATCCCGAGACTATGGTGGCGAGTAGATGTGACATCCTGGCCGAGACGAGTAAAAAGATGTATTACTTACCCATTTGCCGAGTAGATAGACATTCTTTCGATGGGGATCCCCAGGTCGACCCACTAGGGTGGGCGGGTAGTCGATAGATGTCATCTCCATGCCGAGACGAGTAGAACGATAGGTCACACTCCTATATTCCAGCAATCTTGTAGATGAGACCCCAGGTCGACCCACTAGGGAGGGTGTCCGTGTAGATGAGACCTCCACGTTAACCCACTAAGGTGGGGGGGGGGGGAAAGTCTTCTTCGGTCTTCCTTCTTCTTTCTTCTTGGGAGTTCCTCCCGCTTCGAGCCCGAAGGCCCAAGTGAGCTCTCGCCGAAAATGCTGCTCCTTATATACTATTTCATCCCAACCACGTGACTAACACGTCACATTCGTCAGTTTTAGTTCGCAAAAATGCTAAACTTGTGCTGAAATTGACAGGGTAATTTGCTCACAACTCGTCGACAAATTCTCGTAGCGCAACGGTCGAGGTATTTTTAGAAAGGTCTCTTCAAGACGCATCCGGACGTGGGTGACATGATCCGATCGAATCGAAAATGTCGACGAGAGAGGACGTTAAATGTCGAATCGATAGAGGGTGATGTGCCGAAAACCTAGTGAAGGAATCATGGCATCTGGATAAATGAGACATGTCCAGATAGGTCTTGCCAAGACGCATATTTACGCATGCCTTTCGACTCGCAGCGTTTAAAAATTCAACCCAAAACTAATTAAAAACGCTTCGACTCTAAATAGTTTTTTCCTCATAATTCGTGACCAATTGGCCGCATCTACCCATGGAACCGTCAGTGTTCCCGAGCTCGTCGAGACGCATCTTTACATATGCGACACGATCACCTTTGAATGAAACGCATCGAGATATTCCTTGGTTCCCATTCTTTGAAATTCATTTTTTGGCTCGTGATACGTAGGGAGAATCTCGTATCCCGACATGCGATATATGCTTCGAAAGTCCTTTTCGAGCTGCATCTCTTGGACAGATCATGCAAACCCATACGACACGTAAATGACAAAAAGTGAAAAGTGGCCTTAATTCTTTTTTTATGACTCTAAACTCTTGATAATGTCAGCCCCACACGTGATACACGTCCTTGGCAAGACCAAACCAATGTTGCAAATAGCTAGTAATTTGTTTTTCTTTGCAGGCGGTGATGGAAAAGGAACAAGGCTGAATGCGACGAGTCGACATAGGCTAACAACAGCAACGAGACCTGCAAGACATCGGCCTATATATACGAGTCAAAAAAAAAAAAAAAATTTTTTTTTTCCTTCTTATATATAAAGCCACTCCACGTTCTGCTCTCAGTTAGTCTCTTGCATAGCAGCTTTGTTGGATTTATACGCAGTGGATAATAACTTCAGAAATTTTTTTTACTCTCTGGTTACAAAAATTGTGTTACACAAGTCCTGCACTACTTGCTTATTCAGAATGCCAAGATTGAACCGAGTAGTCTTGAGAGGGGAAAAGTCAGTTTCCAGCGAAATTGTTTTTTCCCCCGAGCATTCATCGGAGTCGTGTCGCTGGTCAACTGTGAAAAACCAAAAAAGGACATTTTGCCATAATTGATTGCGCTTAAACAAATATATGATATGTAAGACTGTTGGCCCAGAGTCGTCTCATCGGGAAACTGGTGTCTAGTAAGAAGAAAAAAAGTAGTCTCCAAGATTGTTTCATCATCGGAAGCTGGTCAACTGTAACGATCAAAGAAACTTTTACCGTGATTGATTGTGCTTAAACATGTATATGATGTGAAAGACTGTTTGCCCAGAGTCGTCTCATCGGGAAACTGGTGTCTAGTTAAATAAACAAAGTGACCTCCAAGACTGTATCCAACCTTCCTGGTAAATTGAGATTTGACATGAACAAAAAAGGTATTTAACAATTGATACAACCGGAATCTACAGTTCTACAGTGACATGTGTTTCACGAACAGCCATATATAGTCACCAAAAAAAAAAAAAAATTTTTTTTTTTTTGACTAGTATATATAGGCTCATGTCTTGCAGGTCCTGTTCACTCTGCTGCTGTGTTCACATAGTTCTTTTTCCATTGCTGGTTGAATCGAAACAATTTGTTGGTGGTTACAAATTTGCTCACCAAGTTACAAGACACTGGACACAATTTGCTACAAGTCTTGAAGTTTGAACAAGTTCGTCTTTGCCAAGAAAACTTTTTCAAGAAAATCTCATCGGTGGAAACTGGTTACTAGGGAAACTTGTACTGCTTGTTAATTCGGAAAAGCCAAAATTGATCCCAAAAACTTTTTGTTTTCTTCCCAAAGGGTAAGTTTATTTTTTAATCCAGCTAGCAAAGTATACAAGACTCTTATTCAACGTTGGCTAAATATTGAACCCAAAAAAAATGGACAAAGTATGCCTTCTTCCCCGATGGTAGGGGAAGATGGCATACTTTGTCCATTTTTTTTTGGTTTTATTTTTTAAAAATAGAGATACACAAGAAATACAACACAAGAAACACAACACACGTTTATTACAAATATTTTTTTACAAGTTATTTACACATTCATTCGTCCCAGTAGGGCTCGAGTCCAAGTTTTGTATTCAAGGAACGGGCAGCTCGTTTACTCAAGTCCAATGGCATGTCCAGCTGCCCGTCTAGAATAGTGACGTTGGGCATCAAGCCCAACAGCAAATTGTGTGTGGCCGAGTCCAGGCAGACGATGCGGGGCTCGTGCCAGGCCTCCCGTAGGTAGTCTTGGGTGAATTTTCCACCCAAGTAAGTTGACAGGTGGTCGACGTGGCACGTCAGATGATGGGAGGTCGGCGGCAGTCTTTGATGGGATCCGCTGAAGAGATGAGGCGACATTTTCAAGTTTCTCCGCACGTCTGCGTAGGTCATCTGCAGCGTGTCCAAGTCCGCTTCCAACAAGATTGATTTTTCGGGGTTCCGAGTACTTGTGAAAAATACCCGGAGCGGGACGAGGACTCCCTGCAGGAACATGAACTCGGCAACTGCGACGAAATCGTACATGATGTTTGGGCAAAAAGAGTGGAGAGACTCGTGTGTAACAATCAGACTGAGAGCAAATAATGAGCGTATGCTTGACGAACCCTCTCCTTTTATACTCTTCCAGAAACGCATACAGCGCCCTCTATCGCCCATTGGAAGCACTTGATAGTTTTAGTCCAAAGAACAAAGATTAACAGCTAGTTTCAAGATGGGCCCAAACAGAATCTTGCAAACTCAATCTTGAAATAAGGGCTTTTTTTTCGGCAGCGTGTGAATCAGAAATTTTTAAGTTTTGCTTCAGTCTTGTAAAAAAAAAGCCAATCATTGGCACTTGTGTGACTCCAAGGAATTATGCTTCAACCCTGAAGATGTAGAGCAATTTCATTTTTTCACCCGTAGCCTATAACAAGAGGTTCCATGAATGAATGCTGGCAAACACAAAATGAAAAACGTAGAAACGTATTGCAAAACTTGAGTCCAGACGATTGTATCCAATACCGGAAAAGAAAACATTGGATCAAGTGGACAAGTGCTATCAATATAAAAGGCAAGAGGGTTATATAGGGTATAGAAGAAAAAAAATTTTTTTTTTTTTCATGTATACTATATATACTCTTGATTCTCTGTCTCTTCTTGTAGTTACCAGCTTCATGTGGTTTCAACTTTCCCGAGTATCCCACCATGGCAAGCATTGATAGGAGCTGATGGTCGAGTCCAACTGCTGAGAGTTTTTGGATATTGCCCGCCTTGGCAAAGAAAAGCATTTACCATTTCGCCAAGAGGTACGCTTAGACGCCTTTTTTTCAACTGATTCGAGTGAACCAAGCCAGCGTTGGCATGCATCTGGATTAGAGAAGGCTTTTGACCAAGTGCGAGAGCTAAAACCGTCGTCATACCTTGTTTGCAAGTTTGGTAGAAATGAACGGCAAATCATCTCCAATGACGGAACAGTTCCTGGTTTTTCCGAATGGATAAACACTTGTAGATTGTAGAGAAGCAAATATATTCGAGTCAACGTTGGCTACACATGAAACCCAAAAAAATTGAGAAGTGGGACCATTTAATGGGTCCCACTTCTCAATTTTTTTGGGTTTCATGAGAGAGCATGAAACTTACTCGTCCAAGATGACAACATCATCGTCGTCGTCGTTCAATTCCAATCTTTCTCTGTCCGAAAAATGTTCATCTTCCAACTGCTGCAAGACATTTCGTCCCAGCTCCATCGGATTATAAGACCCGGAGAAATCGATCCGGGATGGACGGATGAATCCCAGATCAAACTCTTTCGGCAATGCGTTGATCAAGGCGTAAAATGTCGCCGTGTCCACGCATGCCACGGGTTTGTTGTAATCGGCGATGATTCGGGCAGCCAGCGGTAAAAATTGATCAATGTCCCTGATGGTGTAGACGAGGGCATCTCGTGGAATGGAATTGTCCGGATACGAAAAACTATTTAAAGTCCACGGGCTGTTGTAGTCCCGTTGGATGTCGTTGAATTGAAATTGCAGCAAGTCTTCATCGGACTTGATGACGATGGGCGGTCCATGCAGGCGGGCGAGATACAAACGAAACATTTTGAATGTTCCGTGATGGCAGATGAAATGAGACGTGGCTACGACAGTATACTCCATGGTGAAATGAAGCGAAAAAGTTTTCCGGGGGGCCTTTTTATATGCGATGCTTATCAAAAGACACGTGACTCTTATCAGATGACACGTGATCTTTATGACGTGACTTGCCAGATGATGCATAACCAAGATTCGGTTCGTAGTGTAGTGAAGGCTTTCAAGTTTGAGAATGCAACCTGGTGAATTACTTTTGCCTAATGATTTTCTACAAGACACCAACATTACAAATCAAAGAACTATGACTACAGATATCCAAGGTTGTATGAGGTGGATATCTTGCGCTATGAACACAAAATGAAAAAGAAGGAAACTAGCTGCACAAGTCAAAAGGACAAGAGTCTACAAGAAGAAGAAAAAAAAAAAAATTTTTTTTCTTGTAGACTATATAAGCTCTGACTCTTTACTCCTGACTATACCTCCTCTGGTTGTGTGCTTGCGAGTTCATCATGAACAAGTTACATTCTTGTAGAGTTCGTCAGTGCGGATTCAAGTTTAAAGAATGTCTTTTTTTCGAGAAATGTCCAGCGAAAGAGTTTGTGCCGCATCACTTGTCCCGTGTGTCATTGGGACATGTCCTTAAAGTTTTACCTCCAACATCATTTACGTACGATTCATGGAATAGACACTGACTCGTATTGCCCGTTTTGCTTCGGTTCCTCCGAGATTGACTTTAATCATCTCAGCGAGTGTTTTATAAAAACGTTTCCATACTTGTTTGTTGGAAAGGTTCGTCCACCGAGAATTTATCATCAGATCATATCAACAAGATCAAACTGATAACACCCAGCCAATCAAATCAGTCCATCTGATAAGCCCTCCCCCCGAATCGTATAAATAGTTGCTCTCGGGATCTACTCACATCATTTCTTTCTGTCAATATGGAAGCTCACGGTCAGTACTTGCAGCAGGCGATTCGCAGATTTCCCCATGAAGCGGAATACCTCTCTCGAGCTTCGGACATCTTGTGGGTCGCGGAAGGAACCTTTCCGGACATTCAAGTGTTGGAAGAGGCGAGAATCTTGGAAACTCTCCTCAACCGAGACGAGTTTCCTGCCCGTCCCTTCATGTATCTGCTGGCGTATTACCCTTTCGACATGGACGTGTTTTTCGATGCGGGTCGAGTCGAGACGGCAGCCCGCCAGTACGCAAACAGACGTTTCCCCGTGCTCGCATGGATATGGGAGGAATACATCCTGGACTTTATTTACCAATACCTCGTGCAACTCTTGCCAGAGACTCGATTGAGCAACGAGTCCATCTTCAAACTCGGAAACACGCTCTGGAATGCTCTGATGAGGCACACTTGGCCCAATCGGTATTTCCAGTCGACTGTGACCTGCCCAGTGTGTTTCGAGCAGACCATTTCTCTGCAAGTTCGCTTGACGACCTGCCGCCACGTCTTTTGCGAAGACTGCATCTTTAAATGGTTGGAAACTAGAAACTCTTGTCCCATGTGCCGAGCCGTCATCTTTTGGAATTATTAATAATAGCCATGGGGCCCAAAAAAAATCCTCGAGGGACGATTGCAAAACAAATGCAATCGTCCCTCGAGGGTTTTTTTTGGAAACGACTTTTCACCAACGTTGGCGTAAAACTATTTTGAAATTTTCACCCAGAGACTTTGACAAGTGTACCGATAAAGTTTTTTACCGATCCCCCGAGAATGGTTATAAACATTACCGGCAACTGGTAGAAGAATCCCTTTTACAGTTTGTTTATCCAAGATTGGTTAAAAACAATACCACTTGTGAAAGGATATTCAACAGAGTCTCGAGAAGATGCAAAAGTCTTGCAATATGTGTTTGCCCACGATTGGATGAAAGCGAAAGGATATCTACGCTATGAACACAAAATGAAAAAATAGAAACTAGCTGCACAAGTCAAAAGGAAAAGAGACTACAAGAGCTAGAAAAAAAAAAAAATAATTTTTTTTTTTCTTTGTCCTATATAAGCTCATCACCACACTCTCTGCTTCATCAGTTGTGCTTGCTCTGATAGTTTACAACGTTGATGCGACGCCTACTCTTTTACAACGTATCATTTCAAGATTGACTTTTCTTACTTCCAGATTTGCTTACTTTGACTTCCCAGATTCTTGAGCTGATTAGATAAATGACGTCACAGGACCAGCAGTATATATAGAGGAGGGTCTGCCCCATCTCCACTTCATTCTGCAAACATGTCTTCTCGTTCAGACTGCATCTTTCCTCGACCCGTCGACAATGTGACAGCTTTGGACTCTTCCAAGGATTATTGGTTAGCCCATCTCCTACAAGTCATGGCCTACGTGTCACACATTACCGGAGAGGGTGATCGCATCTACCACAAGCCCTTGGACCCAAACACTTTCGTCAAAGGCAAAGGACTCGAACATCTCAAGTTTTGTCTTCATGCCGTCCTCGGAGAAGTGCCGTTCGACTCGCGGCAACTCGACCGCGCTTGGGATGCCATCGGCCGTCGTCTCAGAAGAGATCCGTCTCGGAGTTTGAGCAACTCCAACGTCTGTTTGCTGTTTAAACTCCACAACATGTTCCTGGTCAAGAAGGGCTTCACTTTCGGCAATTGGTTGGTGGCCGAGGACGAGCAGCACGTCATCCAGACGTCCAATGCGGCCATGCTCTGTTTCGTGCTGCCCAAGAATTCCACGATCCCTGTCCAGGAACGAATGAGGCGACATTTGCCAGAGAATTATCAGTTGTTTTACGACCGATACGTTCTCCCTCCACACGGCACGTACCTCGTTCCAAAAAACACCCGATACGTGTTGGTGGCCGTCCAAAAGACCATCTTTGCTTTGGACGTCCTCTCTTCAAACTATCTTTTTCAAGGAGCCACTCCATTCGATGCCTGCAGACGATATTGTACGCAGCAGGCGGAATACAACGTGCCACCTCCGACACCCTGCCGCGAATCTGAAGAACCGACGATGCCGCCACCACCCTCGACGATGATGCCGCCGCCGCCGCCCTGCCCACCAAAGAAACGTAAATCACCTTGGGGGGATTATAAAATTCCCAAAAAGAATTGTTCTCCAGCCTCAGAACCCACTCCAGTCGTCCCAGAACCCACTCCAACCCCAGTCGTCGTCCCAGAACCCACTCTTCCAACACAGCCTGAAATCGTACAACTGCCAGAAAAAGCCTTGCAAGTGCCAGAAATGGATTTCAATAGCTTGGAAATGGTAGAAGAACCATCGGGAAAAAGTGTGGCAGACTTTGTCGACAACTTTTTTTCAAACATATCTTTTGGCGACGATCCATTTCAAAAATCCACCCTCCCAGATCTGGACTTGTCCTTTTTAAATCAACCATCCAATTTAATTTTAAATCCGGCTTCTAGCAAAACAATATTTGGAAACCCAAAAGACTTTCCACCCGTTCAAATTTTTTATGAAGAGCCAGAACAAGAGGCTCCTGTCAATTATTCACTGAAATAAATGTTCGCATAGTGTTTTGATTGAAACACCCTTAAAAATGGGGTCAAAGGATGCATTCGATGCATCCTTTGACCCCATTTTTCTGGTAAAGTGTAAATGCCAACGTTGGTGGGTGCAAGAGAAACAAGGAGACGGCCTTAACAAAAAAAAAACTCTTGAAACGCATGTACCACGAGATTGGTCATCAAAGTCTGGAGGGAAACTTTTTAACCGAGAGGATTCCATCAGAACCTTTTTCCCATCAGAGCATGATTCAAGTTTGGTAACCAGAATTTTGGAAAGTGCCACCAGACAATTGATACCAAGACTAAAAGAACCATTGAGTAAAGTAATGAAAAAAAAAAATTTTTTTTTTTTTTCCTAGTGGGTATATAAGCCAGACACACTCTTCATGCCACAAGAGTTTACTAGAGTCTTATACATTGAGATTCTGTTTTTGAAATTTCCTTCGTTGTTATATTCGTCGTCAAAAAGATGTCGGCGGTCGACTACGTTGCAACTTGTTCGTTCATGTGGATCAACAAAAAGTGTTTGCCGTCCAAGATTGCTTTCGTGTCCGTCCACGAGCCTTCGGTTGTGTTTACCGTGGAACCAGACCCCTCAACCTGTTACTTTTCCATGCAAGATGTTTTATTGAACATGTCTTTGCCTGCCAACCCATTCGTCGACGTGAAAGAGGAACAACCGGGCGAAGCTTTCGTCGTTCCCGTGTGGGACATGGAACGATACATCGGAGAGTTTCACACCAAGTATTTGGAATGTCAAGATATTTGGGTAGAGGGTATCGTTGGATGTATGGACATTGCCACGTACAACTACCTGTTTCCTTTGCTTCCACTGGGCACTGTCCAATATCTGGGTGCCACTAACGTGTCAGCCACCCTAGAAGCACAACATGCAGCCCAAGTCTTGTCAAACAACAACCCTGGATGCTATGAAGTGTGTGAGGATGAATAGAGACAACCAGCAAGAGGACTTAAAGTATGCAAGGTATACCACAAGACTTTAAGAATAGAAATGAGGGAAAAAAAAAAAAAATTTTTTTTTTGATGGGTATATATACAGCCTCACCACCATTTGCTTTCATTAGGTATTTGGTAAAGCCTATTGCCAAGTGACTTTGGAAAAACTCTTCTGCCTTTTCAATCATGGATACTCCGCTACGTTATTCGCCAATAAGCTCTGCTTCATCGAGTGCATCATCATCACCGAGTCGTACTCCATCTCCACCACGTCTCTCGAGTTTGATAACATTTCCACCAGCTCCACTTTCCCCGTTCCCTCCGTCTCCTGTGCCGCCTCATCGTTCATCATTGCAAGATCCAACGTCTCCCATGCCTCCTCGTAGACAGTCTCCATCTCCCAAGCGAGACCCGATGCAAGATCCTCGTACACAGTCTCCTAGGCAAAACTCATCCCATCGGCGTACATGGTGGAGAACCGAACGTGCAGATTCTCCTCAGCCTCCTAGAAAAAGTACCCAGCCACCTAGAAAAAGTTCCCAACCTCCCAGAAACTGTTTTCCACCACG